>JAVSBS010001272.1:119416-165311 GCA_033124195.1 Coracias cyanogaster
TCAGCAGATAATCGTTTGATTTGGTAGGAACTTTCTAAATTTGAGAGGAAAAAAAAAAAAGTTGTTGTTAGCTACCCTCTCCACTGGTAATGTAAGCTGGGAGGTAGGGATCCCTTCAAAAATAAACACTTATAATTGCATGAATATAACTTTTTTTTTGGTTCCCAGAGCTTTTCCTGGGAACTGGGATGATACTGCAGCTTGTGCTGGGTACCTGGAAAATAAAATGAAGGGATATAGCCTTGCTTTCAATATGTGGGGTTAAACTTTTGCTGCCTCTTTCAGTTTGGGATTTCTGCATCCAACAGATTGAACACTCTTCTAAGAAAGCAGAGTTTCAGTGTTTTCTGCCATATAGTGTAATACCACATAAAGCAAGAAAAAGGAAAGGAAGTTTGCTAATGCTGGAATTGTTCTCATGTTTTCTCATACAACAGAATGGTAAATTGTTTTCCTTGGCTTTCTGGAAAATATCTGACCTTGATACTTCATATTCAATTTATGTAAACAATTACAAAAGCATCTGAGCCAAATAGAAAAGGCTATTTCTTGAAAACCTGCAGGGAATGCACATGGGAATTTCCCACATGCTGTGGCAATCTTAAAAATACCTTCTTGTAACCCCACAATATTAATGATTAACTCCGGAACTGTGAGTTTTTCCAGACTTCCAGCGAACTCAGTGATTTGTGTGTTCAGCTGCATGTATCAGGGAGAGGTAGTAAAAAAAGTAATTTACCACTTTTTAGTAGCTTACATTTAACAAACAATCTGCCACATTTTCCCCTTGAAATTCAGGGACTTCTGCAGATTGCTCAGCTGATAAATATCACAGTCTGGGAAATGTTTTGTGGCTAAGCTGTGTGCTGATATGCTTTTGCAAGAACGAGCTGGAACCAGTTTTATTCTTCACAAATTAGTCAAAGAAAGAGCTGCTTTGCACAGGACACTCACCCACACATTGCAGCACCAGCCTTTGGAGATGTGCTGAACATGGTCGACAGCTTGTTTATAGACATCTGAAATACAGTATGTGTTAGCTATGTGAATTGTTTCCGTTACATTTGCTGAAGAAGAAACAAGTAGCAGGGTGTCCCTTGAGAGGTGATTTCCCAGAGCAAAGAAACAAGGCTTCTCATGCAAGGAGATTCACATCACACAAAGTCTGTTCAGCTCATGTCATGGTGGGCAGCACCATTGACAGCAGGTTGCAAGTGCAAGCTGTTGCATGAAGCTTTTGAAAGATCCTGAGTGCCAAACCCTCACCTATCTACACTGACAGCCTGTCCCATAATAGTTAAGAATATTCAGTCTCTTGTATCACTTTTATTTATCTTTGCTGGTCTTGTTTAATGTAGCGGGGTGGTCAATCAACCATTGCACTACACTGCTTGTAGTAACGATATTTTTATCATTAAAATTTCCAGAGTGCAGCTTTTTAAATAATTCAACTGGAGAGACAGGAACATGGCTGTCACGGGTGCCAAGTCAGGACTCATCTTTACTGGGCCAGAATAAAAATGTTTTGGAGTAACATGTCTTATGAGGAGCACCTATGGGATTGTTTAGGCTGGAAAGGAGGAGGCTAAGAGGATATCTCATTGCTCTCTACAACCACCTAAAAGGAGGTTGTAGAGAGACTGGTGTTGGTTTCTTCCTCCAAGTAACTAATGACAGGACAAGAGGTAATGGCCTCAAGTTGCACCAGGGGAGGTTTAGGTTGGATATTAGGAAGAAATTCTTTACTGAAAGAGTGGTTAGGCATGGGAACAGGCTGCCCAGGAAGTGGTGGAGTCACCATCCCTGGAGGTGTTCAAAAAACGAGTAGATGTGGTGATTCGAGACATGGTCTAGTGTTCAGGGAGATGTTGGGATGAAGGTTGGACTTGATGATCCTAGCGATCTTTTCCAAACTAAATGATCCTATGATTCTACCTGGTGAACCAGAACACTTCCATTTCAGAGTGTTCTTAATATCAATATACATACATAATTTAGTAGAATGTATATAATTTCATATCTCATTACTTTAGCTATCTACCTACCTATCTACCTATTTATTGTCTCCTCTGGATACTTTTGGATACTCCTTGAGTCAATATATATCTTTTTTTACTATTAGGTCAGTCTCCGCATCCTAATGACACAATCACACACAATTCACAATCAGATCATAAGAGCTTTGCTGCAGTGGATACTGGGAACTCATCTACCTGCAGTCAGAAAGGCCAAATATCTCTTCAAACTGGACTGAGAAAACCTGCAGCTGGAAGCAGATGGAAGTGAAAAAAGAATCAAGTTTTAGCTGGACAGAAAAGGGGAACCTGTTTTTCCTCTGGATGAAAAGATGTGTTTGGGTATGTGTGTACACATGAAAGACAGGGATGATGAAGAGGTGAATTTCTTTCTTGTGTTGTCTTCTTTGGGGCTACCAGAGAAATGAAGTAGAAGACGCAGCCTTGCTAGACCTTCGTTTGGTGAAATGGTTTGTGTTTGTGGGGAAATAGCAGAAAGTCTAACAGGTAAGGTAGTGGATCTCTATCACAGACTGGGTCTCGAGCAAGCTGCACTGAAAGCTGTGTTTGACACTATCAAAGTGATTAAAATAACTTAATCTGATAAAGTACTACTAAGAAATTCTAGTTATGAATCTTGCATTATTTAATGACCATTTATGAAACTTCAGTTCCTGTGAACAGCTCATTTAATTAGAACACTTGTTTCTAACAATCACATTGGCTTCTGCTCCTTCCAGTCAAGAGACGTGACCTGGAGGTCATATCTGAGTGCACCTGAAAGATTCAGAACTCAAAAAGTCATATAAGAAGAATAGACATAAAATCTTTAAACCCAGGATGTTTACCCCCCCCCCCCGCAACACCTTTTAAAAAAAGGGTAGGGATGTTCTATTTTTTATAATATTTGTGGTAAATGTTTTTTAAAAATCATTGATATGAATCTACAGTAGTTGTTTACAGGAAGAACATGCAGAGATAGGTAACTGGCAGGCAATGAAATCTCATCTGAGAAGATACCAACCCTTTTAGACTTTACTATTCTTGAGTTCATGATGTTGTGGGCGTAATTCACTGTTCAGCATCTATGTGCATGCATATAGCTATATATATGTTAGGTTTCCCTTCTCTGTGCCTAATACACAGAGGATGTGGCTTTGTTTCAGCCCTGCTATGACATTTACCATTCCGTCTGGCTGTAGAGGCTCACATGTTCAGCTCGAGATGTCCTGGGTTCAGTTGTTGTTCTCAAGATAGATGTTGGCTATCATTTTTGTGGGGTTTGGTTTAGAGTTCAGCCTGTGCTAGGGCACATGTGGTCGGGACATCTTGCCTCTGCAGACAGGAAGCAGATAACCAGCTGGTCAGTATGGTACATCTCTCTGTATCTGCTTGATTAATGCAGGATATGGGTCTGCCACAGTTTGTACCTTCAGATCTTGGCTCTTCAGTTGATTCATGCTTTCATCCTTGGAGAGCTTAATTTTCCTCCCAGATATGATTTATTTCACTGTTTTGTTGGTTTTTTTTTTTTTTTTCCTTGTAAAAACCCCAACAAAACCCGAACAAGCTTAGAAGTATCCAATTACTGGCACCAAACTCATGAACTTTTGCCCCATTCAGTGTTTTCCATTTCCTATAGTGTTCAGTTTGACTGGAGCCACATGCTGTCCCCTTTCCTAAGCTTGCTGTTTCCTGCTGGGAAAGGCAGGGAGACACTCTGCAGTGACTGGAAGAGGAATAATACCTGTGGTTCTTTCTGTAAACTCTATAAATATTATACTATGGTATATGTTACTAACATTGTAAACACCCTGAACTTTGAAAAGTAAGACTTGGATAAACTTGTTTGCGTATGGCACTCACTGTACCATGAACTATGGCTTTATTATTATGGGCTTATAAGAGCTTCACCTTACTGCCAGCTGATATGATAGAACCATATCATATGGAGGTTGGAATTCAGCTTTTGTTTTGTACCCTGCTAAAGATCTATCTCCATATGCTTTATTTTAGTTAGGATAATTGCAAATATAAAAGTGTCTTCCCTCTAAAGCTGTCAACTCCTTGTTTCCGCCACCATTTTCATAGCAGTTGGGCACTGTAGAAAACTTTTTTTTTACTGATTTAAGAATTTTTATGCTACAATTGTATAGACCTATAGGGAAGCCTTTAGGAAAAGCTAACCACCCAATTTTACCCTGTTTTTCCCAAGTTGTTCTTTATGTTGTACACCTCTGTTCTGTCACCTTTTACATGCTTCCCTCTAAATTGAAAGCTGTTATATTGCCTTAAATCTCTCTGCCTATGGGAGTCTTTTTAGGCTGCTGAACATTGTAATTAACCACTTTGGACTTTCCAGGTTTTACTGCATGTACGCTCTGCTAAAATTCAAGCCCAGGTATGGCAAACGGAGTTCCAGATGAAGGCATACTGTTAACTAACATAATGGCATTATTCATCCAACAATGCTCCTTTTTAATGACGTCTTTTTACTGTTGCTGTGCAGCAGTCAAACACACCTTTTTCCTTTGCGTTTTGGCAAAGGCATTAACTTTGAAGCTCAAGGCACTTGAGCTTTGAAGGTTGAGCATCCATATTTTATGAAAACCATTCTAGTTACCTGGCTGTAAGTCTCAAAAGGACGGAGGAACCCACAAATTGCCTTTTAAATTAATGAGCTATGCCTGTTATTCCTGGGAGGAACTGTTGGCTAACATGACTGGGTGGCCTTGGTCCTCCTCCTCTTGGCAGTGGGTGCAAGTGAGCCCAGCTTCATCCTGTGCCACCAGCCTGAAGGTGAGGTTTGCACAGTGCTGAAGAGATCCCAAGCTACAGAACAATCAGTCTGATGGAAGGATGGGTCCTACCTTCCTGCACACCAGAGCTGTGCTTTATCTGGGGATGGGGCAGGCTGTGGAGAGTGAGCTGCCCACTTGGGTAGGAAGATGGTGCCTGGAGGAGGTGCTCTGCTACCACCACTAAGCTGTGTTTTGCTGACACCGCAAAAAAGCATGAGCTGACACTGGCTGTGTCACAGCACCATCTGCAAAAATATGCTGCATTACACAGAGGCTGTAGCGGAATTAGGCAGAGGTGTTGCAAACTGTGATAAGGAACACATTAAAACCACAATACTCTGGGAAGGAATCTAGAAGCTCTTGCTGAAGGACTCCTGAAATGATCCACCCAGCTTATGGTTGTGATAAAAACAGGCAGATAAGACACTGGTATGTTCTACCAGGTAGATAGAAACTGGATTTGAAGAGTGGTATTGTGCCTGTGCGTGAAACACAGACTTACTGGGACTTACTAAAGTGCTGTGTGTTTGCTGCTTTGTGGTTTGGTCATGACCATGACGGAGACAACTCAGCCGAGGGGAGGCAGAGAGATTTCAATTCTGGCAATATTAACTAGGGAGAAAACCTGAAATGATGTTGATATTAGTCATACAGAAACCTCTGGTGATGCACAGTAACTATATATGAAATTACAAGGGATATGCAGTAATCAGCATGAACATGAGAAAATGATCATCTAAGATGCAAGAAACTACCAGATGTAAATCCAGAACTTTGATGATGAATGCACAGCCAGATCTATACTTCTAATAAAATTCTCATCTGTCCATTTGTATGGTGAAAGATGTCTTTCCCCTTGAACGAGTCATGCAACGTCTGAAAGTTCACGATCCATAGCTGCCAGGAGAGGCTCTGACTTTTAAATAAGCCAGCTGGTGATCAGATGCTAGGAGTTGCTATTTATTTTGCAAATCATACCTGCAGACATGTTTCCTTAGCAAAGTCACTGATTGTGACAAATGTGTTTAACAAGTGCAGTCTTCTATTGATTCTCACATTCTATTTTCTGCTTTTTGGTGGAAACAGATGGAATTCAATTTTCTCACAATTACTATTAGCCAAGAATAACATCACTTAAATCAGTGTGGGGGAGGTGGAAAGTTGCAACTACAAAAACACACAGCCTGAAAAGCTGGATATTGAAATGTGACTTGCAAATAACCATAACTGATGTGCTATCCAGGCCCCAGTTCAGAAACACACTTATGTGCTATCTGGACTCCAAGCATTATGTCCTATAGTGACACTATACATGTGGCCTTCTAAAAAAAAAGATGATCCAGATTGTTCTTGTAGGTTAGTCTCATGGCATGGCTGGTACTTAAAAGTGTAAGTTTCAGGCTTTTTTTTTGACTAAAAATAAACACAGAGTAAAGTTGGATGTAGCTAATGTAAAGATATGCAATTGTACAGTTAAAGGAGATCATTAAAAAAATAAAATATTAGCCCATAGTTAGAAAATAAGTCAATCATTAGGCACACAATAGACAATCTCCAAATACGAAGGCTGTTTTAGCTCAAAATGCTGTGAATTTGGTGGGGGTGCATTGCATAACTAATGTATAAGAAAAAATCGCACGCTCTGTGAATGTTAAGGGTAAGTGCTTAAGGTTAAGAAATACTACAATTAAAGCTCTTTTTGAATTCCCAGCTTTATACTGATTTTTTGCATCATGAACTCTCAGATGATGTGATCACAGGTATCTTAATACCCAGTATTTAAGTATGGCCTTTGCCTTTGTTTAGGAGCTAATGCATTATTAGTTTCATCCTAGGCTGCTTTCTGTCCTTTCATTGTTACAGTATCTTAACAATTCCCCCTAACTATTACATTTTTGTTCACAATGGCCTTGTAAAGAAGCATTATTAGATCTATCATACAGATACTGAAAGGAGCCAGACACTTCTGTGTCAAAAAGGCACCAGGTTAATATGATTATGATATTCTATTTCAGAGCCTTTAGTATTTTATAATGCTTTATGTGTTCATAGCAAAGATAAATAGAAATCACACAGCCAGGGTCTGTAGTAAGGCATCTGAATAAATAAGATGACCTGCCAGTAGTCATTCATGAAAGATGAAAGGTTTTCCCTGTAACATGTGAAACTCATGGCTTAATGTCTAATAAACCCATTTTTTGAGGGCAACTCACAATATCTGACAGAAGAAGCCTGAGGAACTCCAGTTCCATGCCTGCATAATGGGACTGGAGCTAGACTTCCAAAGTTTTTTGGAAGTTACACTTTTAAAACCCAATGAGTTGACTGAAACTGTGTGAGATGAAGTGACTGTTTTGGCCAAGTTTGGGCAAGTATTCATAACAACAGCAAAGTGCATTTCCTATCCCTGAAATGATGTTCCTGTCATATTTCAAGCCCCAGAAGCACTAGGGTGAGCTGAAATATTTCATTTTGCCTTTTCACATGGCCAAAATGACATTTTTCCTTAAAAGCAGAACATCTTTTGATGAAAGCTTTTCCCTAGACGTGTCAAGGCAAAAAAACCTCAACCAAATTTTTTTAAAAGTGAATCCACGTATTTGTAAATTATGAAGTGCTAATCAAGCCGCCCCTGTCCAAGCAGTCACGTTTTGCTCAGAGCCGGAATGTGGAGTAATTAAAAAAAAGGTAAAGCTATATTCCTTTCTGTAGCGTTTATTGTTTCTAAAGGCACCCAGCCGATATGAGTGATTCCTCTTTCAAATCAGGCAAGGAAAGCATGAATGAGGTGGCTGCTCAAAACCTACAGCTACCTCCAGAGCAGATGACTTGTGGGGCAGAAAGGCTGGGAAGCTTGGGCATGGGAAGGCAGAGGGTACAACAGACCCTGGATGCCCATCCATGTTGGGCAACGGTTGCATTTGGCTGGGGAGACAAAGCGCTTGCTCATGGCCAAGTTTGCAGCATTGCAGGAAAGGATGAGTCAGGCTTTTCACACTTGATCCACTACTGCTAGTTCATCCAGTACAGCAATGGCTGCATCTCCAGCTCCCAGCTGGCACAGACTGATTTTACATCCCTTTGCATCATGGTTTGCACCAGAGCGAGGTGGCTGCATTGGCAACGAGGTGCTGGGGCCACCAAAGTTGGTCTCTGTGGGTGCGGGGTGATGCTTCTGCATCTTTCCTGCACCCTCTTTGCCCCTGTGGTTCTTGTGGTGGCACGTTTTCCCTCTTGCAGTGACAGAGCCATGTGTTGAAAGGCTGTAGTTTAAGCTGAGATTGTATCTTTGCTCTCCCCACCGTTCTCTGTCATTTGAGTGTTTTTCAAGAAATTACTTTGCGGGCTTAAATTTCTCACATTAAAACCTGACAATGTATCAACATCTGATACATATTTAAATAACTTTCCAGTGCCCTTGTTTAATTCACAGCACTGAATATTCACTGAAGTCAAATTATGAAGCACATTGGCGTCAGGATATTCCTATATCTCTCTTTTTGTTTTTTCAATTTGTAACTTCCAATTCTAACATCCTTGTTAGAAAAAGCAAGTAAGTACAGAACAGTTTGAGTAGTTCTTACTGGGAAGGTATTCCTGAGCAAAGAGGTAACAGGCTTAGGATCTAAGTACACAAGGCCTGTAAAACCTGAGATGTTAAAATAATCACAAACCTTACAAATGAGACAGAGACATAACTCCTTTACTGCTCTTGGCATTGGTTAAATCTACAGAGGAAATTGAAGATTTTTATGATTCTATTAAAATTACTGTTCAAGACATTCAAAGGGATGATAGTGAAACATAAAGGGCAGTGTCTCATACGTTAATGTTAACCTGGCAATATCATTTATATTGAAATTTGACTTGACTTTCAAGCACCATTTGAAAGGTTATTGCATGTGAAGCTGGATTAAGCAATACAACTGAAGTTTGCCCTTTTATAATTTAAAAGATGAACTGTATTTTTCTTTCTGTAAGTCCCTGCTCCAAAAAAAGAAAAACAAACAAAAAAAGTGCCCTGGGATTATGCCTCACCTTACCACCCACCAGCAAAATTTCTGGTTTGTCAGAGGGGTGGAAAAACAAAAGCAGGTGAAAAAGGCAAAGCCTTAGGGCAGGGCTCTGATGCCAGAACTGACTTATCCCAGAGCGCACGTTAATGAGGCTGTTTCACCTTTACACTAGAGTGCCTGAAATTAGATACTCCTCCACTCTCTACTTTCTAAGTCTTGTATTTCCATCCTTGTCTTTATTAATTTTGGGCTGATGAATTCCTTTCTCATGCTGTCCCAATCTTTACCTCTTAGCCTGCTCTAGTTCTCTGAACCTTGTTTAGCTAAGCTAGCCCGATACGTACAAATGAGCTGGATCAAATAACCCCGTTTCAGTCACTGCTTTAACTTTTCCAGGAATGACATTAAAACCTAACATCCATCTCCCTAGGTTTTTGTAGTGCAGAGTCTTAGCAAGCTTACGTAATTTTGGTAAATAGTTTGGAAAGTTTAGAATTTGCATGAAAACCTCCTTAACTGAATGGGACCCCGGGGGGAAAAAAAAAAAATGTCCTGGTCATCCTCATCCTGAGATGACCCTGGCAAATGCAACTTTTTAATGAGGCAAGCTAGTTTAACAGAAACCATCAGGCTTTTCTGAGAATCTCTCCACTGCGCTCCTGCCAACTCTACCACTTTGGGCATTCCTCTACCAGATTTCCAGGCAGCTGGAAAGTGCAGAGAAATGGTCACTGAGTAGGCAGCGAGGAGCCAGCCCGTGCCTTTGCATGCCTGCCAGCACGCCAGCCACTTTAGACCTGTGAATATTGGCATGTTTCTGCCTGCTGTCACTAGCAGGGGAGGCAGGAACGTGTCAAGCAAACAGAATCTCTGATGCTGACAGAGACAGTGCCTTTGACACAATGCAAAGATGGGATGGAGATAAATACAGGGATTTATGGTCACTACAACCAGACTGTTCAATGGAACAGGGAGGAGCTGTCAGGAGTTGTCTTTATGAAGAATGATTTTTATTAAATGGGGAATGGGTTTTCCTAGCTGAGGTGTTCAGCAGAAGCAGGGGGAAGACTTGGAAACAGGGAAGACCTTTACTGAGGTTTATGTTCATTGCTTTACCTACGGCAGTATTTTTCAAAGTGTGGGTTGTGTTTTGGGGAGAAAAAGAGGGGCAAGGAAGGCAGCTGGGGAAAGATTATAAGAATTAGGTAAAATCTTCTTTCCCCCACAACTGAAATATTTGGATTTGCTCTTGGGAGATATATTTGCATTTCTGAAAAGAAAATATAGGTGGATCTAATGTATTAAACTCTCCACTTAACTTCCCAAATCAAACAACCATGTTTCCATTGTGTATTTTTATAACTGCAAGTGTGTATAAATTAATCTGTCTCTATTCATCTAATTTTTTACAGTGAACAGGCCTGTCTCCACTCCCACCAAAGTCACGCTTCCTGTGATTTCAAAAGTAAACAAGTTCAGAGGACATGAATGGCAGCAAATAATGTAAACAGGAATTCTCATGCTAATTGTACCCCTGCTTTGCTATAGTTAGAAGTGGAAGTCAACTCAATGTTTGGTGAAGGTGGTCTCCTGCAACCATGAAGGAAGCAGAAAAATAATCGACACACAGGTTGGTCGGTCTGCAGAGGAAATATGAGTTGCAGTTTCACAATGCATTGAGCCCAGAACAATATCGGTTCAAAAGTTCCCCTTTTGCCTGACCTTGGCCTTTTGGGAAGGGTTGGGAAAAGGAAAGGGTTTTTTAAAACCAGATAGACCAGTAAACTGAATTGTAGTTTGGCTTTACAAAAAACACGTGCTTATGCAATTGGAGAAGTGATACAGGGATAAAACAAGTCTGGGCATGGAAAGATGATGGTGCCATGTAGGCAGAGTTTGTTGCCAGAGCCAAAGCGGTGTGGAAGTACATACCAAGAGTAACATGGGGAGATAGCTACTGGCATATTCTTTGATTTCAGATACTGTATTTAGTGACACTTGGTAGTCTGAGTTCTTGGACAGCCTCATTTCTGGTGAGATGGACTAATTTCTTCATGATAAAACAGCTCTGGTGTCATCTCTGGCTGCTCCTTTCCAAGTGATGTCATTGTGCAAGAACTGTCTACCAGGCTCAAGTGTTGCGTAAGTTGAGACTTGTGAAAAGACAGAAAGATTTGCATGTAAGGAGAAGGTGGCATCAACGACTATGTGGCTCAAGTTTTACTGCATTACGGTTAATACGAAACTGTGCTTTGCCATACCGATTTTTATTGTCCTTGGTTCTGTGTTATTTCTGGTGGTTTTTGTTAGACTTACTGAATAAAGCCCAGTGTTGACAGCGACCCTCAGCAACATCTATAGATGTTTCTTTGCAGGTAAGAATAATAACATTCAGCAACACTGACATCTTGTGGCTGATGAGAAATGACTCAAATATGCCAGATTAGCCACAAACCTATCTTTGTCAGTTGTGTATTCAGCTTCTCCTGAAGTATGGAGATGCTCAAAAGGGATGAGCATCCCAAGTCCACAAACTGAGAGGTTAAAAGGCAAAAAATGTATGAAGGTGCTGGTTTATTAGTTTGAGCTGTGTATGTGGATAATCCGGCTGCATGCTAATCCTTTTGGCTAATCTTCTCCATGTGAATGATTCCCTCCAGAGGACAGGGGTAGAGTCTGGGATGTCTGACATAACAAACAGAAGCTGTTGCTCCCTGACGATGATCTTCTTTGTGTTTTCCTCCTCTGTTGGGAAGCTGGGAGAGAAAAATACCTCTGGAAAAGGTCCCAGGGGGAACCTTTCTTATTACCTATTGTTGTCACCAGAAATAAGATCAGCAAAGCTAGGCTGTGAGACTCTGCCTCTCAGCTGGTGGAGATTTTGGAAAAAGATGTGGTAGGGAAGACTGCTTTTATAGGGAGATTTGTAGGAGCAAATCCTGGTTGGCTGGAAAGCTGCAAACTCCTCTGCATGCTTAGGCCATTCAAGCTTAAATATGCTCTTGTATAAAATGGCCTTACCCTTGAAGTATGGGTAGGATGAGAAAATCTAATTTGGATTCCTATAGATGGTGGAGGGGTCAGATTTGTTTTCTGGTCTAAAGATAGATGTTTGTGACTCTGCAACATGTGATGGTCAGCCTTGGACTTTTCAGTTGCTAGCAGCTTCTTGGATTGCTTCCTTGTTTGCATATGTTTTTGTTGCTAATGAACATCTGTATCCACTTTATCATCTGAACTCAGTGACGAAGTGATTACTGAACATGAAATTAGATGTTATGCAATGGTCTTTTGCAACTATCTAGAGAACTTTTGTGCTTCCTTTGGACACTAGGTGTGGGATTGCAAGGAGCAATGATTGTATACTCTGCTTACAGCCTGTTGCTCCCTGAAATCAAAGCAGTTATCTGATTTGGGGCCCATATTGCATAAAATCCTTTATGAAACCTGGCACAAGAACTGTAAAAGGTCACACTTAGCTGATGGTTGGGATTAAATTTATTAGGAAAATCTTAAAAGCCCCAAAACAAACTAAAGCTGGTTCATGTTGGGGTCATATTTGCTAACTATCTTGGGAGGAGGGCAATAACATCCTTTTCCTAGTCCCGGAATGAATTTACCTTTTTTTTTTTTTTTTCCTTTGCTTTTGTTTAGAACTCCTTTGAGAACTTTACCTAGTGAGACTGTGAAAACAAACAACTGAAATTAATGATTCTGTGATCCGTGGTGTGCTTGGCTGTAATACGTATTGCGCCTTTGCACTTTTTACTTTGTGCATTAAGTCACCCTAAAACACTGACATGCACATATGCTGTAGTTTAGTACACTATATAAAAATCCAAGTTTAAAATGGTTGATACCATGCTTTTGGGAAAAATACCCTTTTATCTGCTCTGTTGGCTTCACTTAATCGTACAAAGGTTTATTCTTAGCTGATAGGAGTAATCTGGAGTTAAGTCTATTATTCAATGTAATTTAAAGTGAGTATTGTGGAGCTTGCAAGAGCCATTAATTCATACTGATGTTCTTCTCTAAAACACATCTTCTTGTATTGTCTAACTATATTAAAATCTATCACACTGAATCACAGATGTTTGTTTCAAAGAAAAAAAAAGTGCTCAATTCAGCAGAAACTTGCAGCAGTATGCTGAGTTAGCACCTTTCAAAATGCCAGCCAACTTCGTGTGAATTTTGTTTGTCTAGTCTCTGAAATGTATTATACTGACTTCAAGAAGAGTAAGGATCTGTAATCTGTACCCCTCATTTCTTCAGTACAAATTTCATAAATGATTTTCAATGTTCTTTTTCATTTATCACTGACAAAAATGAAAGATGTAGTACACTGTGTAGTACTTGGTGTTAAATAAAGCAACATCTTTATTTCTTTTTTATAATTAGAATGTTTTGGGTTTTTTTTTCCTAAAGCAGTAGATGTATTGTTGTTTTAACAGCTCACACTGGAGGCTGGGATGGTAAAATTCACATGTCTTTTTGTGAGCTCAAATAAGGAACAGCACAAGCAAATGATTTTAAGCTTATGACCACAACTTTGACATCAGCATTTGAAGAAAAAAGGCATAAAACAGTAAATTACAAGTGAATGGAGGGCTTTGCTCCCATCATAGCTCACTGGCAATGAATTTGAATGGATGTATTGCTTCAGAAATGTAAGCATAGGAAAACTGGGATTAATGTTGGAAATTGTATTATGGCCTAATTTGATCTTAAACAGTTACACTGCACTCAGCTGAAGCTTGGTGGAGCAGCTGAAGGTACGGACATAAAACTGTTTTTGTAAGCTGTAAGCGTTTGTAATGTAAACTATTCTTCTCATCATCAGGGAAGATGAAGCAGAGAGATCCCTGAGGTTTTCAGAGATATTCAGCTGAGGTTTTCAGAGATACTCAGCTGTCAGCTCAACTATGTGTTCATCAACAGCATTTCTGCATTGCCCAACAGCCCTACATCATTCACCCCTTCTTGGAGCAACATTGGTGACAGGACTGGATTTCTGTTAGCTTTGACCCTAGCTCATGTATTCAGCCTCCATCTATTTTTCCCCTCTCACACTACTTTTTTTTTTTTTTATAACATATGGTCTTTCATCTGTAGGGCTAGAAAGCCAGATGTCCATGGCTTTTTTGGTCAATACAATCAGTTATGCTGTCAATCATAAGCCCTTTAAACACTGCTACAGAAAATTACAGAGATTTTGTTTTCCTATCCTTAGTCTAAACCTATTTACCAGACTCATAATGATGCTCTAAAACAATATCTGTACATTGCCTTGTCATACACAAACTGCTGTGTTTTAGTTGTTAAGCAATGGACAAGCAATGAAGCAGCTGTCGAAACATTGCACCGGGTTTTTCTCTCTCAAGCTAAATGACAGAATTTGCCAGGTCATTTAATCAATTTCATACAGATTTAAACTAGATAAAATCAATCATCTGAGCTCGTAGATTTGGTAGCTGGAAAGACTGTGTTGTCTAAATTGTAATGCCATGCTTTAATAATTTTTGAATTAAAAAGGAAAAGAACCTTTCCAATGTCCACAAGGTAGTAATCCAAAACTTGCTATACTGTTGCATGCAGGACAACTAAAACTAAAGTTCTGAAATGAACAATTTGTAAACAAAGAGGCTTGGTGGAGTAATTAATTAAAATATGGATCTGAATGTTCAGTTGTCCTTAAAAGTGAGTTAAGATAATCTAATCAACAGTTTGAGAAGTAGGGGAAAAAACCCATGCAATGTTTAGAGCTGTTAATTTTTTGTGTCTGTTTTTTATTAAACCATGTGCTTTCTGTGTTTCACAGGCAAACCAAGCATTGAGAAATGGAAAAAGAAAAGAAAAAGATGTTTCTTTGTCCATCTACAATGTAAGCCACATTCAATATAGATTATATTTACAATGGATATAAAAACATTTGTCATGTTTTGAAGGAAAGTTGAAAGCTTAAACTTTGACTTGTGCAGTGGATCATAAGGGAGTGAGGAAGAGAAGGAGCCAATAAGCAATCTTGCTAATGTGAGTTTTTTAAGAGCCAACCTCTGTAGCCCTTCATTAAGCAGAGTTTCCTTTCAGATAAATGGAATTTTGCCAAATTTGAAACTTAGAGTACCCCCATTCAGAACCAGTGCATGCCCTCTCTGAAGGTAAAGACCTGATGGTCAGGCCCTGCTGACCAAATGGGGTCAAGACATCAGGAAGGTATGTATTTATCTAATATTTAGACACTCTTAGGCACCCAGCCTCCTTGCACGTGGTCAGCAGAAATCATGTTTGGATGCTTCACTTTTCTTTACAGTGGGAATTCATGGGGTTTTGGGTGCCCCAGGGCGACCTCAGCAACAACCAACAAGGCAATCCAGGAACCAAGAACACAACTGAGAGAGGTTGCACCTCCCACCTTCCCAGGTGCCTTGTTTGGGATGCAGTGAGGTGCCTTCATCCATCCTCCAGGACCTGAAGGTAGGGATGCTGCACAAGAGTTTTGGACATTTCATGTCTTTCACAGTTGATACTTGCCCTACGTGCACGCTTTTTACAAGATGCCTGTGTCAAGAACAGCCTTGGTACTTCTGAGGATAAATTTGCATCCTGTGATCAGAACAGAAGATCAGTGCTCATTCAGAAGCTGAAATTTGTTTTTTCTAATACTATAAAATAGCTTGAGGTCAGAAGACACTTGCTTGGGAAGTGAGACACCCAAGTTAAATTCCCTCTTCATCCTCTGTTGTTCAAAGACCTACCTTTTACTTCCTCTGAGAGCAACAAACTGAGAGGCTCTTGGCTGATCTGAGAGGTGAGATCTTCACACCTCCTCCTGTTCACTTTCCCTTTTCCCCTGTCCTGCTGAAGTTGTGCCATTATGGAGAGAGAAATTTAGTAATCAGTGGAAGACCTAGAAAATCCATGGCTTTTTATTTCACTGATCAGGGCTTATACCTGAGAGAGACTTTCTCTGCTGTGCTCTGTAAACCTTCATAAACACTCATTATCCCATAACAAGTGTCCAGTTTTCAAGAACGATTTATATTTTTTTGTCAGAAGAAGGAGGTCTGCAGGAGAAACCCACAGAATGACGGTTTTACCAGTCATGCTTTTCCTCCATATTCTACAGCTTATTATGGAAAGATGTATATGAATGACCACATACCACTATGCTGATCAATTTTTTCCACTACTGTATTTCATACTTGTTTTCTCGTTTCTTTTGTCTTTTTCTGATAAAACTAGAATTTCCTTAAGATTATGAACACTTGACTATTAACTTCACAAACTAGCAAAATAGGCTCAAGATGTGTTTTGAGTGTAATCCCATGGCATCAGTGGAACAGGAGCTTTCAGGGGGCAGATGGGCATGTGTTTCCAAGTCACATACCAGGGCTTGGTGTGCTTTTCCTACTTAATTTGATACTTATCCTCAATGTGGACTTCATAAAATCTGCATTGCCTCCTGCATGCTTCATAAAGTCCATGTCAGGGCCACACTCCAGAACAATGCTACATTTATAAAGTGCAGATTGGCTACGCAAACTTTATTAACTATATGAAGCTGCTATTAATGTCTAATCACTCCTCAATAGATTCGCCAGACTGCTACTCAAAAGGCCTTGCTTTTCATCATGTCCAGCATCTTGAAATACTTTTTTATTGTCTGATTCCAGCATTTTAACATTTCATGAGCCAAATAAAACTAGGAAAACGTCAATGAGGTGAGAATACCTCTGTTGTTTGACCCCCTTGGTGCAAATATTCAAACACATGGCTTGGTTTACCTCAAACTGCACTGAGAAGTCCCATTGTGGTGATGGGATTGTACCTATGTAGAATTTGAGGTTAATAATTTCAACGAGCTGAACCAGGAGCTAGGAATTTTTCAAAACATGCAGTTGTGTACTGAGGACGGTAATGCCTGCTTGAAGATTAACACCTGGCACTAGACTCTCATGACAACATAAACCACATTAAAACTTCTACTCTCAGCACCATGAAGACCCATTCTGTTGTTGATTGATACTTCTGTAACACTTATCTTTCATACAGAAAATTTCACAGACTTTCAGATATAGCCACATGCAGAAGAATTGCCTTAGTCTAGAAAGAGATCTATGCAGGGAAAAGAGCTTGACTTACTGAAATGGGTGCTTCCTCCATCTCGTACAATAGCTCTAACCCACCTGATAATGGAGTAAGAATGAGAAATGACACAATTCCTCCACACTAATTTTGTGCTAAGCCCAGCATGGCAGATCCATCTGGAGAGTACAACACATGTGGCCCTGAAGCCAAGTTAAGGGATTGGCTTCTTTGCACATCTTACAGTTGCAAGCTCTGTGCTGAGTTGCTTGGCATTTTTCAAACTTAAAAAAAAATCTAGGTGTGTTTAGTAACAAACATTTAGATAGATAAATCCATAAGTCCTAGAAAGAACTATGAGTGCTACAAATCTTGGCATAGATCCATTTGAGGCTCCCATAGTCTGCTAATGCCATTCCATGATATACTTTTATCTGAAATGTTATTATTTGTAAGATTGAATGGTATATAGTGGCACTTTCTGGTTAGAGACATAGAAATTTTTATTTTTTTTTTTAAGTATCTGTCAATTCTCCATCAGTTTCCATCCAGGACCATTTTATCTGCTATTTTGTTCTGGAGATGTTCCTTTCAAGTCGGCAGAGACAATCAGCATCTAAAGCCGTTGCTTGCTACTGCTGCTTTTCCCTTTTTCCAGTAGCTCTTAATTATTGTGTTTCCTCTCTCTCATTGTTGAGGACTTTGTGTACTCTTAGGATTTTTTCTATGGGTATGGTAGCCACATCATCATTCTTGGTGTACAACTATGGTAGTTGTACTCAGTTCTGAGATACGGATTACAAATATTTTTGCAATTTTGAGGATTTTGAGAACATCATCTTATGTGTAAAGCAGGATCTGGAGCTTTGTGTAGTTTTGAGATGTGCAGTATGAGAAAGGCGTGGACATACTAGAGTGAGTGGGGAGTCCCTGGGATGGTCAAGGGGCTGGACAACATGAAGTATGGGAAGAAACAGAGAAGGCAAAGGGAGGTCTTACTGCTGTGTCCTGACACCTGATATAAAGAGGACAAACCAAGACTCTTCTTGGACTCCTATGACAATGGACACAAATTGAAATAGAAGAAATTCTAATTAGATACAGTGAGGAAGGTTTTCACTGTGAGGCTGATCACTCAGGAGCATGGATCTAGAGAGGTTTCCAAGAAACTCCAACTATGGAAATATACAAAACCCTGTAAGTTCCTGTTAGGCTTGATCTAGCTGGACCTGCTCCAAACTGGTTTTTGGACTAGATGATGTCCAGGGTGCCTTCAAACCCATGTAGTTTTCTGTGATTGTATAAGAAAAAAAAATCTTTATTAATTCAGTATTTATAAGGGTTACACAGACTACCATATAAATACGTAGAAAAGTGCTTTCTAGACTGAAGAGTTTATGCTCCAAATAAAACAAAGCCACGTGTGTGTGTGTCTGTAGGGACTGGAGATACACTGAGGTGAAGTGATTTGCTAAGGTCCTACTGAAATGCAGTGATGGAACAATAAAAAGATTTATCTCAGTCTCATTCTTTCCGCTGTCTCGATTCAGACCATGGTGTACGCGTAAAGCATCGTTAGGTTCCACAGGATGGAAGGATTGCAAAAGTAGGATTAATGTTTTGTTTTTTTCACTTACAAAAGATATTTCTAGCCGTGACATTTTGCAGCGGTTAAGGAAAAAGCCCCACTCACAGCGGTGTAATATCCAGATAGACAACCTATCACTGTCAGATGAGCCTTTTTGCTGAAGATCCGAAAACATGCTTCATTTATATAATTTCCTCTCATTGCTCCAGACAAGTTCCAGGCAATGGGATCCAAGTCTATTGTCTGTGAAATCCCTAAAAGGGTATATTTAGGCAGTTCCAGTGTTATGGTGTGTAAGAAAAAGTTTGTTTGCAAAAGTTATTTGAACAAAGTAACTCTATCTGTATTCTTTCTCAGTGGGCCACAAGTTAAAATGTAGTCTGAATATTGAATAATTAATTTCCAAGGAGATTCACAGCACCTTACAAAAGAAGACAAATAAAAAGTGACCCTTTTACGTATATGATACATTCTGATCCACCCCTCCCTTTAATAATTAGAAACGCAGTTTCACTGATACACTTTACAAAACCATTCTGGAGATTCATGAATTTAAAAGAATAAAAAAATAAACTAGACGTGAATAATTCATGCTTAAATAGCTCTGGGCCAAGATATTGCTTCAGTATTTCCAAGTATGCAGGTTTTATTATTCTCGTAAAGTATGAATAAAAACAAGGTTGTTTTATCACACTTGGACTAATCAATGATATGCCTGAAGCACAGTTGGCTGTAAATGATCCGGTTTAGTTTAAAACATTTTTAAAATCGATGTGTATTGTATGGGAGTCATAAAAAGCTTCAAATTAAAGCTTTTTGAGCCATAAAAACAAGTAATATATTTAAGGCTTTTTTAAGGCAGTAATGTTTCCAAGTAAATAGGAGATGGGCCAAGCAGTTCCCTCTGAATTAACATTCATCAGCTTTTCACACTCTATTAAGGTAACCTTCATGAAATATTTCTGCATTACACTTCATGATGTAATTTGAATGCATTAGAATTAACTTGCCAATAAACTACAGGGAAAATATGGAATATGCTGCCCCCAAAAGCTTATGAACTCTCTCTGTTTATCTTGGGTCACATTCACAATGGTGTCCAATGAAAAGTTCACAGGCAAAAAATGACTCCTGTGACAACAATGCTTTATTCAGGAGTGAGCTCTTTGCCCAGTGAGGGAAATCGTTGCTGCCTGTGGGTCTGTGCGCTGGGTTTGGGTTTTTAGTTTGCTTGGTGGGGAAACCAGTGAGTCAGTTCTGACTTTGTAGAGTAGAGACAACTTCTTAAAAACAGCCCTTAACCTATGCCAGAAAAGCTCCTCCATGGCTCTCATGGCCAGCCAGCTTTCAACAAAGCCTGTTGTGGTGCCAACCCACCTCTGAGTCCTCTTCCCTGTCTAAAGCATGGCTCGCTTGTTGGAGAAGATCCAGATCTGGCCCTTGACTGTATGGATGCATTTTAGGCAATGTGAGCTCAATCAATGACATCAGAGGGACTGCAGGTATGAAGAAAGATTCGCAGGGCGGTGCCCTTTAGGACAGAGATTTTTGCCTTGTCCAGTTTTTTTATACAAATGCTTAAGGTTGCTTCTAAACTCTGCTACCCACCTTTGATGCTGAGGATCTAACATGACAGCCAGAGAATCACCCAGAAACACAGAGAAGAGAGGTTATAAAGTTTTCTCATTCTTTACTTCCAACTCTCATTCACATTGTTGGCAGCTTTGCTGTCTGCATTTCTGAAGAACCTCCCACTGTAGGTTTTAGTTCAAAGGCAATGGATGTTCCATATGCGTTATGTCAGAACACCGTATTGAGGTTTGGAGAAAATCCACTGAAGGCGAGATTATGCTTCCAATGTTTATGCTCATTGCCTTTAGTTATAGTCAATGAGAGTGAATGGAAATACTGACAGCAGAACGTACTTCGTAGTGGAAAAACTGGCATGTGGTATCTCATAATTTTCAGAATAATTATTTCCTTTTTAAAGCTTACGTAAAATATACGTGCTAAGTATGTCAAGAGCTGAGTTCTTCGAATCCTCAGCATTTTATGCAAACTAACTGGCAAAAAACCCAGCTCAGCAAGAAATCTTTCTCACTAAGCAGGACTAGAATGGGACGTGTCCAAATATCATGAGTCAAAATCCCATTTTGTAGCATTTCCATACATTAGTGGAAATGAAAGCACAGAAAGCCCCAGAACCAGGACTATTCTCACAAGTTTACTGATTTATTTACAGACCCAAGATGTCTGCATCACAAAAATAAAGCTGGAAATCTCTATTTCTTCCTACAGCACAACCAATTTCCATGGCATTGACATCTTACATCAAACTGTTGCAATCTCCTATTTGTAAATGGAGATGATGAGGGCATGGCAAAGCTTTTTGGCAGCTCGTTGCCTGTTTGTGTTTGAGATCCACCTCTGATATCCTCAAAGCATAGATTTAGTCAGGGCCAATGTGTTCAGGAGTGAGCTCACCAAAGCAGAGCAAGCTGACTTGTCTCACAGCTCTCTGAGGGTGCTGTGATTTACCAGCTTCCCTGGAAATCTGGGTTATACTGTTTGCCCAAGGTCCCATGGGAGCCGGTGGTAGAATAGGCAGTTGAAATTTAAAGCAAATTAGATTATGCTACCTTGAACAGAACAAAGGTCTGGAGTTTGAGAATAGCTAAATTTTGAGTGATGATGGGAGAGATACTAACAGTTACCCAGTCTACTGTTTTCTAGGATGGATTTGTGTGCACTATCACCTCACAATAGGTTTAAGAAGCTAGAGGGCCAAATTTTACTACATTTGTACAGTTTTTTTCCTGCTGCTGAACGCAAAGAGAGAAGAGAAGGTAGATCTGTTGCATGCAATGTTTGGAGATGTTGTAATGGGCCACAGAGTAAGTATTTTAGCTTTTAGTCAGGTGAGTGTGAAATATCAAGGAAGCTGCTGGTATGAGTGTGTCTCTTGGACAGTCTCACCTTGCTTCTTTTCAGGCTTCTCCTTTCTCCAGCTCTAGCAGAGCTCTTTCTGATTTTTATATCTACAGTCACCTCATCAAGAGGTATGGTGTGTGAGAAGATCTGATTTATTTTGGATGATAATATGTTTAAAAATAAATATGGCTGAGTGATCAGCATAGAGACCTGATTCCCTTATCCATTCTCTTGTTCCTCTGGCAGAAAATCTTGGCACTATCTTGAAGGAACATATTATGCTTCCAGAGAAAGAAAATTATTCCAGCCATTCTCAAATAATCCCTCCATCCACTACTGCATATATACTACAGGACCTTAAAAAGAGACTCATCTAACTTTTTTTTTGGCTAAAATGTGGTCACTGAGTAATGAGACAGGAAATTAGAGATTTGTTTATTTTTCTTTGAATTTCAGGAGAAGCTATCTCCTCACACTCGCTGCTAGAAGTCCTGAGAAAAAAATTTAAATTAATAAATACATTAATAAATAGTAATAAATTAATAATTTTTTCAGAAATATTTGGCAGTAAAGAAACATCAGTTTTAGATTCTTTACAGTAAAAAGTTTAAAATGGGAAGTCTGACACATTCTTAGCCTATAATAACACAAATGAGATCACTATAATTTTCAGTTCTGATAATAGGTTATAAAATCACTGCCTAATACCCATATATTCATGAGCCTGCAGAAAACAATCTGCAAAATGAAATATGGAGAACTGCTGAAGGAAAGTACAGGCAGCTGTAAATGTAGGAGATATAATGATAAAGCCAAACCTAAAATCAAGACACTGTTGATAACTAGTCAGAGAAATTTCAGTCGTACCCTATCAAATTGAATTTAATCACCACCAATTTCCATTATCTAAGAATACAGTGATCTATTTGCAGACATTCTAAGACAAAAAGCTTTTCTAGGATGGGATTAATTTTGAGAACATATATCAAGTACTAAACAGGAAAGAAATTATAGGGCTGTTACATCCAAACTGAATCATATAAACCATGGAAATTCAGACTCAAGGTTACATCAAGGAGAAGGAACCAAGTTCTAAAAATAGTATGTGGAAATATTCTTTAGTTTTGGTCACATGAAAATTAATAACTTTTTATTTGGAAAAGAACTATTTTTTTTTGACAGCGCAGTTCAGAATTGTAGAATTAAACATATACAGATAGAGGGAAACCAAGGAGAGTTGATTTAGCATGAATGTACAACTGCTAGAGAAAATAGAAATGTATCTATAGCTTCATATTGAAGTATATGACTGTGAGATTGGAAGATGGGTGAACAAATGGATCTCTTCCCTCTAGGTTTCACGTTCCTTTATAACCACTTGTAGTTGGAGTTTGCAAGAGGTTTGTTGAGACCAAAAACATCGAGCTGTTAAAAGATAGACTCCTAACCTCTTCGTGGGCAGAAACAACAGAGTAAACTATGAACATAAACTTCTGGTATTAGTAATAAATTGAGACAAATAACCTCACAAATGTAATAAGACCCGTATGAAATGTAAGGAGATGAATTTTTTTTTTCCAGTGTGAATTAACAGACATCAAGAGATTTAAATGCAAAAAGTATATTATTTTGAGTAAAACTCTCTCTGGATTTCAGCTGTCCATGACATAGTCTTGAATGCTTGAATTTTGAGACTGACACATTTGTGTTTCTTTTTTTTCTTCTGTTATTCTGTAATTTCATTTCAGTTTGTATTGGCTTAGTAAAGAACATCCTTAAAAAGTGATAGCTGCAAGACAAAGACTAAACTAAAAGAGGGTAGATTTATACTAGGTTTAGGGAAGAATTTTTTTACAATGAAGGTGATAAAACTCTGGCACAGGTTTCCCAGAGAGGTGGTAGGTGCCCCATCACTGGAAACATTCAAGGTCAGGTCAGATAGGGCTCTGAGGAACCTGATTTAGTTCAAGATGTCCATGATCACTGCAGGGGGGTTGGACTAGATGGCCTTTAAAGGTTCCTACCAACCCAAAACCTTCTGTGATTCTATGATTCTATGAATGTGGGCATAGAAATGCAACTCATAATCTTTAAGACACTGTAACTCCTCTGCTTAAGAAACTAAGTTCAGGAACTTAGCTAAGGAACTATGCAGCTGTACCATTGCCTACACATCAGTGGGCTTCCTAATTAGAGCAATCAATAGAAAATACAGTCTTGAAAGTGGTATGAGGACCATACAAGGTATGGGTAGCTGTTTATCCATATATGAATAGCTGTGTTGAGGTTTGTAGAACTGAATTGAAAGTATTGGTCTCTGTGGGGTAATTTTCCATGTGTAGGTCCTGCACAGTGTATGTTTTTCACTGATATGAATTCCCCTTTCCTGAACTTTCCCCCACCCTAAAAGCCCATTCCCAAAATTTCCATTTCTCCTTCCTGCATGACTGACTGTGACAGCTTATATACACTGAAATTCATAAGCAAAATACATGTTTTAACAACTGTAATTATTACAGTGGCATAAGCCTTGGTGTTATTCTTCAGCTGAAAGTTTTAGAAGTTTCCAAACAGTCAAGTTAACCTCAAGGTGTATCTGATGGGTAAATGTAATCTCACCATTTTACAGGGTAAAATAGAAATACCAAGAAAAGAAGATTCATGATTCTGAATTTGGACACTTGAAAGGTTATATTAGCATCTAACGAGGTGTGATTTCTTTTTTTTTTTTCTTGGAAGCAGAATCGGGCTTGTGGCTACAGCACACTTCATTAAAAAGGTCTTCAGTTTTTTATTGGAAGGTAAGGATGCCCGCCAGCTGCTAGCGTAAACGTGTCTTATTTACTTTACTAAATGTGTATGTTGCTGTTTAATATCAGAACTCCAAACAGTCTTGAAGGGAATTGCCCAAGGTCATGCAATGCCTTTGGGAAAGACCTCAATCGTTTTGACTCACTTCATTCTGTAACACAATGAGCTAAGCGAATTGCTTCGGTTTGGGAGCCAGAAGGTCATGCACAGAAAAATTTCCTCCTGAACAAAGCCACCAAAGAATGAAGTGTGCACGCAGACCTGGAGACTGGCCTTTTTGTCACTGGCTGATTTTGAGGCTGCAAGCTTCTTCATAGAAATGATGCAATTCCAGAAAGACCTCAGCATTTGGTTGGCATAGTTTGTTTTAGTGACTCACTTTTTCAATACATATGAAAATGCTGTTATCTAAAGAGAAGCCCAGACCTCCTCATCTTCTTCATAAAATAGTAGTTTGGGGGAACCCTCTATTATAACTTTTCATCATGCTCATTTTTCAGAAAGAAGAATCTAAGGTTTTAGTACTTGTTCTGTATCCTTGACCAGTCTGAAACACTCTCTCTACTGTGTTGTGTAACTTATGGAATAGGCTTCTTGTTTCTTGAACATGGCTGCAAAACTTGTCATTTCCAGACCTCTTCTAGGGATTAGTCCATACACAGGGTATCTCCAACTTTTGTGGGTGATAGAGAAAGGAAGGCTTCAAAATGAAGAACAGGGGATTTCATGATTGCTGTGGGGCAGGCAATGCTCCAGACCCAGATGCAACACAGAAAGAGGTGTCTAAAGCAGGGTGGAGATGACTCGTCTGCATGCCAGAACATTCAACTGAGCTGCTGTTGTGGCTGGAGCTGGCGTCTGGACTTGAAGGTAATTTAAGATCAGTCCTGAACACTGAGGGAAGCTTATCCCCCCTGCATTTATGATTTCATTAGGTTGTAATTAGCTGAACAAGGACGGCACCTTCTATGGAACAGAAAGAAAAAATCTGATTATTAGATTTGGGGCATTAAAGCAGGGTGCGTGTATACCAGCTGTAAAACTTTATCTGTTGGCCTAAAAATAAGCATCTACTGGTCTCAGAGACCCCTAAACTCTGTGGTGTGGCAGCTGGGCCACCACATACTTCACTCTGGCAGCAAAAATATTAGTGGGAGGCAAGATGTCCCAAGTAGTGGGAGGGATATGGTTCAGAGCGGGGTTTCCAAAAACAGGCAAAGCAGGCTCAGCTTACCAAGTTAGTTTTGGAGGATGATCCTGAACAGTAACACATAGGAAGTAAACTTTTGCTGAATTTTGCTCTCAGCTTGCACAGCTGGGTGCTAGGGGAAATCCTAAATGACAGTTAGGGGAGGAGACTAGTTTCGCTAGGACTTGTTTCCAAGTTTGTCATCACGTATTTCACTGTTGATTCACAGGGATGATATTTGCTCATCTTTAAGCTGTCTGGTAATAAGAAACATTAGAAATTAATCTCAGAAGCAAAAGGCACACTTTTTTTTCTTATTGGAGTAAAAAATGCAAATAAAATGATTTATAAGAATAAAGCATTCAGGAGGTTCTGCCATTGCTGACACATAGGCAATCTCTCACCAAACTGCAAGGATTTGTTTGAGGCTGTTTTCAGGTACCACCTTATAAACATAAGAAAATAATTTCCTGTGGTGACTGATAGCCAGTACCTCTTTGGCAAAGAGAGATCTTCAAAAACTGAGTAACTTCAAACCATCATAGTTCATACCAGCAGAGCCCTATACTATGAGCAACAGTTGCTGCCAGAGTTTTCCTTTCTTTACCCATCAAATTATTGCTAAAATAAAACTTGTATTAAACTAAGCTGAGCTCTCTGGACTCAACTTGCTCTCCAAACCCATTACGAGTGTTGCCCAGCTCAATTCTCTGGATTACATAGACTTTACTTAGCTCCTGCCAATACAATACTTTCCTGTTCATTCTTTTTTACATGTTTTTTATTTATATTTCAGTTTTTGAGTTGCTCATACAAATGATCTGAAAGGAAATATTCTCCAACAAATCTCAACTGTGCCTCTAGTTCCTAGAATTTTAGAAAGAAAAGTCCTCTGTCTTGTATATTTACACAAAGCCTGAATGCCAGATTTGGAAGATGTAATAAAAATATGCATTTCTGGGATTTGTTCTTGGAGAAATAGAATTCTCCATGACCAAAAATACCTCAGTAATAAGCACTTACTCTGTGCTGGCACTACTGTGACCTTAAATTATGAGTTTGCCCCCATTTGTAGCCAGTTTCCCCTCTTTAAACGTACAGTCCAGTCATTTGTAAATATCATAACTAAATCTGAGAGTGTAATTTAGTGACTCTATTTGAGGATTAAGAAGAAGAATAACATTACTTAGAACCATATGTAATCTTTTCTGCTTTGTTTAATTTAGTTTATGCTATGCATGCCTTATCTTACAGTCATTCTTCACTCCAGATCACTTGATATATTTGCAATGCTGTTGATAATACCATCAGAAAAATAGCTAAATGTTCATTTATTTGCAAAACGAAATGTATATAGTGTGAAGTGCATTGACACACCATTAGTGTTGTGGGATCATTGACCCTAAGAAGGAAAAAAGTTGCTAGATTCTACTGTTCATTTTCCAAGTAGAGAAGACTAAAAAATGTGGAAAGGAGGTATTGGATTTTATACTTGATCATACTAGCTGGCTTTGTTAAACACTTGGAGCAACATTCTACTTTAACAAGAATGCCAAAGAGTTGAAGTTCTCTTCTGAATATAGTCTACATCATGGTCTTTATTTCATTAAGGTGTTATTCATGGAATTTTTTTTCAGTGAAACTACCCCCCATGTGCTGTGGGTATCTGATGTCTGATTATTGTGCCAGAGTGACAATTGTTGATTAATTTGTATATCTTATTGTTCATTATGAGCATCACAAGCCTTATTCTTGCTGGGCCCACCTTGTAGTCCCTTATGGTAGTTGAATTAATACCTTCTTACTTCCTCCAGAGAGTATAGATGATGAAGTAATATTAAAATCCTGAGCAGTTGCTTACAAAGTTTTTTAACCTACTGTTTGAATAAAATGGTCTTAATTTGTAGGCTTACTTGCTGGCTTTTTTTTTTTCACAAAAGCCTATCCATTTCCATATGAACATATTGTACTGTCAGTGAACGTAATTCTTTGTCATATACTTGTAAGAAACATGGGGCAGATCCTTGCCTGTTGTAAATACTCATAATTCTGTTGATTGTGAAGCACCATTAGAGCTTTGAGTAAATTTTTGCAGAGGACACCTTCGCTCTTTACTCAGCATGGAGTTGAGGCAGGCACACAAGACGAAGTGTCTGAAAGATTACTATGAATGGGGCAGAGCAAGGACATCTCCTAAAATAGTAGTGTCCCATGTCACTGACGGCTAGCTTTGGAAAATCTGAGAGTTAGGTAACTCTGAAAACCAGGCTCTGGAGCTCAGCAGAGCTGACACAAATCCGTTCCTAGCATTCCTTACCTCCCAAACTGCTGGTTTACTTGTCTAATCCAATGCCCAGAAAAAAATAGGCACACACAAATAAATCCTTTGGCACAGCAGGGACTAGGGAACAGAAATAGCTGTGTCTCAGTTAGAAGGACAGATCCTGAGCCAGCAGTGGCCCCCAACCCAGAAGACAAATCAAATGCAGAGAGAAAAATGAAAAAGAGACAACAATGTTTCATTGTAAAAAAAAATCAACCATCAAAGTACAGCTGTAAGAAAAATGACTTGGAAATACATACACACTCACATGCATGCACATACATATCGGTACACAGGACCAGTCTCATAGTAGAACATGAAATATATATATAAAAAGAATGAATTCGGAAGTTTCAGGCCAATATAAATTCCAGTTATCAGGTAGCCATTTGCCACAGTATCATCAGAGATTCATTATGATCTAAAATGCTTCATTTTCCTTATTATTTCCCATGTTTATTTCTTTGAGATCTTCATCTATCTTACATTAAACACAGCAGGAAGACTTGTGCTTCTTTTGGTAAGAGGTGAATCCAGCTTCATGTTTTCAAGTGGTCGTGAAATATAACCATGTACTTGCAGTCCAGCCCAAGATTTTAATGAACCTTTATTATTGAAAAGGGAAGAAATATGATGTAGAAAAAGGCAATCTATCTTGCTCTTGAATCAAGAGAACTGTAATCAGGGTTGATATGGTCTTGCTGTATCTGCAAAACAATTTGATAGACACTGGTCATTGAGCAGTTAATGTAAATATTGTACCAGTAGTTTTACACTTTTCCAACATGTGGAAAATTCTGCTAGTAGAAGTGGAAGTGAAACTGCTGTCTAATTAAATATCAGGGTGAATTATCTGGTGTTCAATAGTAAAATTAGTTTTAATTAAATTTAATTTTGACAATAGAAATTAATTGTTTCACTGGCCACAGCACTGAAGAGTACATTATAAGGACATCTAATCAACAGCAGTTCTAACACCAGAATTGGCATATGGGAAGTGTTTGTCGGCATGTAATTAGGACTCAGTCCAACTCTCATTGAAATAAACTTTCCATTGATTTTAATAAGAAATACATTACACTCTGGACATTACAGTTCACCATAATACGGTATCTCTGCTTTTAGAATTTGGCACCCAATCAAATTATGTAGTTTAGCTTACAAATTTCCTAAAGGGAGTGACCGTACCCATATTATGGGGTATGACAGCTACAAAACAGCTGCTATCAGCTTTGAAGAATGGTAGTTTTATACGCTGGAAAAACAGCTTGTCATGGTAGATTGCTATATTGAAGTAGATACAAGCTCAGGAAACATGGCAAAAGATAATTGCCCAGTAAAAAGAACACTGAAGTTCTTTGATTTCCTACCT
The DNA here is from genome assembly GCA_033124195.1 of Coracias cyanogaster. Taxonomy (NCBI): domain Eukaryota; kingdom Metazoa; phylum Chordata; class Aves; order Coraciiformes; family Coraciidae; genus Coracias; species Coracias cyanogaster. The sequence goes on from JAVSBS010001272.1 coordinate 148,548, forward strand.
ATGCAAAAAAGCAGCAATTTCAATGACTAAATAGACATTCTGAGGAATCTTTCTGAATCTACTTATATGGCATAAAAATTCAAGGGCAAGTCTTTGAAGATTTTATAATCCTCATTCTCACGGTAATTGATAGCTTAGTAATCAACATATAAATCAATTATTTGAATCAGCAGGAAAGGAAATATCTGTTTTATAATCTGAATTTATTCTGAGTTCAAAAAATGACTTATTTTCATAAATATACTCAGTGTGCAATCCACATCTCTGGGAGTATAAGAACTGTATCTGGGAGTTCTTTGCAATTCTTCTGTAGGATTGGCCACTCTTCCAAGCTCAGTGTTTAAGCTAGTGCTTGTCATACTTTTTTTGCATGGAAACAGGTATCTGCGTAAAATATAGCTTCATTTTTTTTCTCGGCTACCTACAACTACATCCTTCAGAAAGTCATGGCATTTTTGCAGCACTTAAACATCTGCTGTCTGACGGACATTAGCTGCCTACATAATATTATTCATGCCAGCCATTCAATAATGGTGTTTTGGCACACGTCCTCTCAACCTATTAAAGTGGAAGTTGCTGGAGACAGCAGCCACACAGGCTGATCAACAGGAAAGGTTTGCAGTGCAGATGTCTACAACTGAGTCAGTTGTCAAGGCTTTTTTTGTAGCCAATAGGGAGAAACGGGCACTTTTAGGTTCTGATTAATCTCACCCTACAGCAGACATCTAAAATAAGGCAGATGAACTCAGTCTTAAAATTGTGTTGTGACAGAAACTGAAGGTGGCTGGCTTTGATATAGGTGTTCACACTGTAGATATATACAGTTAAATGAGATGAATCTTGTCCTGCTGGAGGGATTTTGACCTGGCAGCCCTTCCTCTGATGCCAAGAAACCAACAGTAACACAGTAATATAATATAAAATATTATATAAAATATTGCATCTAATATTTTTCATAGAGTGAGAAGATTTTAATTTGCTTTCTGACCTCATGAGCTCCTGTGAGTTTAATTCACCAAGAAAATCTCCCTTACTGTGAATAGGTGCTTTTTTTGACGTCATAAGAAGTGTATTATGAAGTCATCATTTGTAAAAATTATTCCTGTAAATAAGGATAACACTATAAATAAGGATATATGTAAATAAGGGTAATACTAGCAATTGCTGCTGTCTCTTTAAATTTACCAAAACTCCAAATCATTTAAGCTATTTGCCTGTCTCAGGGACTGAGTAATGCATGTAGAATTTTCTCGGTGTGCGTTGGATGGTGATGAATGTATTCTTACTTTATAGTCATGGTGCAGAAAAAATCTTTGTGCTGAAGTCCATTCTGCTGCCCTGGGGTACTAACAGAGTCTGCAGAAGTCAGTTTAGAGCTGGCTTGGGTGTTTCTGTGCTATCCTTTAATTACACCTGTAATGTACCTGGGCATACCCAAATGGGAAAGGTGTCTCAAATGTGTACTTTTCATGGAATGGCTACAAATGCTGAATGAGGGTGTTTGCAAATTAAAATGTTGCATCTTGAGGAAAAAAAAAACAAAGAGAAGGTAAATATTATTGAGCCATTAAAACTTAATTAGAAGAAAAAACATGTTGCCAACAACTATCAGGTCTTAGTTAGTCTCCTGCAAAACCCCAGAGTGAATAGATTTGTGATTCCTGGAGACAGCCAGTGAGAGTTACGCAAAAATTCTGTCTTCAAGTGAAGAATGGATGATCACACTGAAGCATACTGGGCTGAAGTGTTTCTTATTCATATTAGTGTCAGGTTGCTTATAGTACATCTTGAAAATACCCTTTGAAAGGTCGAACTTCATATTCTTACTGGTGAATTGTCCCGCACCTAATTTGTGTAGGATCTATGAACAAATTACCAGCCATGCTCAGGCTGGCTTCTTCACGAGCACTTTGAAGTTCAGACTGTATATAATCCTCAGATTTGTAGGTGGAAGATTTGAACTTGAGTAAGGGCTGCAGCCACATCTGGCCATCATTGTCACTGCAAATGTGTTCCACAATGCAGTTGATGCTGCAATACCCACATTAATTTTCCAGGACTTGCCTTGCTTCTCTAAGACTTGGGCTTTCCTTCTAGAATTTGTACTGCCATCTGATGAACAGGTGTCCTTTGCATGAGAAATGGTAGCAGCTAAATGAGCTTTGCAGGGGTTAATGGTATTTTTAATAGACCTGCCTCTTGTCTAGGTGCCTGGGAAGAAAAATATATGGGAACTCAATAATTAATTACCTCTAATGCTGAGAAGAAGTGGAATTGAAAGGGTGATCCCAGAGAAGAGAATAGAAAGATCTAATTAATAGATTGTAAAGCTAAAAAAGGCTACTGTGACCATCTGATCCCATGTAGCAGAGGTCATAGGTCTTCCCTGAATTAATTTTTACTTGAAACTGAGCATTTCTTTTTAAAAGCCATCCAATGCTGATTTATAAGTTGCTAGTGATGGAAAATCTCACAGACACCTTTAAGCTGTGCCAGTGATTAATCATCTTCACTGCTGAAAAAAATAAAAAGGCTTAACTTTATTTTTGGTCTGAAATTGTCTGATTTCAACTTCATGAATCTCAACTGTGAGTTGTTACAGAACATATTGAGTCAATTTCCATTCTTTTGCTCTTCTTCCAGTAAAAGATTTGGTTCTGTTTTCCTTGGACTATCTAAATTATTTTAAGGTCATAGAGAAAGAGAAAATGAGAGAGAGAAAAAAGGAAAGAAAGAAAGAAACTGATGGTCAGTGCCAATATGAGACTTGGGATTTCTTGCTCTGGCACTCTCCACCCAGCTAACAGATGTAATTCAGAGCCACATTTTAGAAATGTGTTAAGCACTTCATGATGCAGCAGGCACGCAGGGAACATCTGAACGCACCTCCGCACTGAGCTCCTTGTGTTTCTTGAGGATCTAGGCACTTCTGAAGGCCTAGTAACAATACTTTGGTATTGTTCTCCCTCTGTGTTACCCCCTGAAACTTTTAATCTCTCTGCCTTAGCTGCCCAAGGAAAATCTATGTAGAAATCAAGAAGAATGCTGTAAGGTTAAACATGACAAGACAGGGAGGTGTCCATGTGCAGGAGGAAAGGGGTCTGCATGAGGATGTAAGATAGATGTGAGTATTGGCTGGTAACTGCAAAGAATGATCATTTCCATATCATACTTCTGGCTGGGAATCTCTGAAACCCACAGCTTTTTCTGAGCTGCTGTAACTCTCTGCTCAACCACCCATGTGCTTTCTGAATACCTCAAGGAAAGAACATAATCACTGCCTGCTGATCCACACCGTGGATTTGGAATCTGCTGCATGGCCCGCTGAAGTTGGCAGAAGCCAGTTCTGGATGGCAGCAGGCACTAGGTAGCCCTCTCTGTGGCTTGCTCTCCTGACATCCCCCTGCTGAGGTATGCTCTTTGCAGCTAATCATTGGGGCAGTCTACATTTCTTGCCTGGCTGGCAAATATTGGAACTTCAGTTCTCACCTTGCAACCAACATTCTTTTATGGTAGCAATGTCAAGTCTAAAAACAGCATAATTGATATGACTCTTTTTCAGGTGGACTCAAAGAGATGATCTTGGATGTGACTAGATTGTTTCAGTCAAGTTTGCTAATTTTCCCTCTCTTTCTCTTGTTCTCTTTTTCCTCTTCCGCTTTTTTACTCTTTTTGTGCCCTCACATTCTTTTGAGAGAAATAATCTTGCTCTTGGATTTGAAGAATTCATTTGTTGATTCTCTAGTGAGAAAAAAGAGCTCTGGAGATTTTGTGATTCCAAGAATTACTTTTTTTGAATAATCTGACACAGTATTTTCCTATTTAAATACCAGAACTGAATTTGAAATGAAGAAGTTCATATGATGATTAGATGCTAGAAGTTCTCAGAAAGGAAGAAGCTTGATAGAAAATATAGAAATTATTTAGAAAATGAAGACATTAGCATGGACCTGGTAAAGATCCAGCATGAATGGGGTTTAGCAGTTGAGATAATTTCTTGGGTTTTTTTCCCTCTTCAATTTTCAGTCTGAAGGAAATGGTGCTTTTATAGCTTTTAGCTCAGCTGCTTCATTTATCTGCATTGTACTGCAATGACAAAAATAAGGAAAAGGACTTTTTTTTGCCAACACTTTTTGTTGTGAACTGCTTTTGATTATGAAGTGGAATGAATTATTGATTTTTAACTGCACAGAATTATAAAAGAGAGTGCATTTGTGCTGTTTCTTGTCATAAATTTTAAATACAAATAAACTTTAGGGTTATTTTCTGGAGAAACTTTGTGGGCCCAACTGTCAGTTCCTATGCAGTCAAAGACATCTGAAATACTGCCTGCTCTTCTGAGTCCCTCTTGATCACTCAGGAGAAAGCCCTGTTTTTCTTTAATGGGAGCCTTGCCTGGGAATCAGCTTCAGGATGAAGGTCTGTCTCTCTATTCAGCTCTCAGCTGGAGTCCAGTTGACCAATATTGCAAGATAGTATTAATACTTTCCTGTCAGAACTTGTCAAGCCAGAGAAAGCAAGTGACTCATTGGAAAATATCCCAATAAGAGACCTTCACAACTGCCTATCTGAAGGCACAGAAAGAGAAGCACTATGGTTCAGACTTTCTCTCCAGAGACTGTTCTTCAGGAAAAGTCAAAACAGACACATGCTCAATGTAGGCTCAACAGACTTTTACAAGATATGACATAGACGACAAAGAATTTCTAGCGGTGGCTCACTGCAGACAGATTTATGGAAGATTGAGGGCTTGAGGATTAAACTCTTTGTTGGCTGGGGTGAGACAACCCGATTATTCTGTCCAGCTGGAAAAGCAACTAGTAGCAAGGTCCATCTCAAGAAAATTAATCTGTTTCAATGGTGCAATGCTGTCTTCAGCTAGCAGTGCTGGGGTGGCACTGAAAATCAGCACTCATGGATTGTAGCTTGCATTGATATCATTAAGAGAACAAGAGGCATGGGGAAAATGGTACCAGGTGTTACATTCATCACCTCAGAAACTGAACAAAGTGATCAAAAAACAAATTGAAGACATGACTTTGTATAGCAGGGAGCTACGCAACTATAGGCCATAAGCAAGATGTATCCAGTATGTGAAGATTAAGACGACGTTTAACCCAATGAAATACTTTATTTTTAATGTAAAAATACACTGGGAGAAATATAGCTCAGAAATTTTCACTGCTAAAATTGTGGTTTATATTCCATACACTGCTGGTTTTTATTTTGCATTTTTCAGTGAAAGTCATGCAGCCAAACAGATCTCAGCTGGCATTTAGAAGATTCATGTGGAGAATCAAGGAGCTGGAAGGATGGGATGGGAAAAATTATGTGAGTAAAAAGAAATGGGGAAAAAAAATGGTGTAACGGCTTTTTAAAAAGATGCAGATGAACCTTTGCTTCAGATGACATGCTTAATTTATTATTTAAACAAAATCACCCTGAAAAACAGAAAGATAATTGTTTTTACAATTTTTTTAACTTGTCACCTGACAATGTCTGAAGTATAATTAATGTATTGATACAGAACCAGAAGATGCTAAGGAAAAAACCTTTTCTTCAAAGTAATGTTGAAGGTCATGTTCTGAATATATTTGCATATCGGTTTCTTTCTAACACAACTGTGGACAGAACCAACTCAGGTCAATACTGGGATGTTGATATTGAAAAGTCTTGTCTAATTTTTGCTTCTATGAGTAGTTCTTATGGCTTCTGTGTGGCTGTCCGTAGTGGTGGAAGGCATTAAATCAGTTGCCCTACTCCAAACCATGCTGCTCTCTAAATACCTATGAAAGTTGTATGTTGTTTTGCTCAACGTTCTCCCTCCTACACGTTCCCCAGTAGGATCATCCTTGGAGGCCACTCAAGAGTAGTGCCATCATGGTGATGCAGTTTGGATGTACAGCCTTTTTTTCTGGCTTATTTCCATAGTGGCAGTGGTAATGTGCATGGTCCTCCCCACCCTGCCTCAGCCTGTCCCTCTGTGTCCTAGGGCATGTTTCCATTTGGCCAGCTGCCTTTACCCCATAGGAGATTAAGAGCTGCAGATGGATGGAAGAGCTGAACTGCTTCTGGGTAAGCTTATAAGCTTTTACAGTACTCATGTCTGCTATTTTTTGGGAGAGCTTAAGTACCTCTAAGTATCACCATACCCCTAAGTCACCACCATATGTCTAAGTTACGGAGGGTTACTGTTGCAGGGGGTTAGTGGGGCAGCCTAAACACCAGATTTTTAATTCACTACTGCTGAGATTGGACTGCCCTAATGATGTGGAAAAGGGAGAATTCCCCAAGTCAACTTTCCGTATAGCAACAGGGGAGTGTAATATGCAGGATTTCCTCCATGTGCTTATCGGGGGAGGAATCATGTGGAACAAATCTAATGAGTCATTTCTCTTTTGAAAATTAACAGACATCGATTAAAATGTTTTGCTGTTACCTACTGCTTTACTGCTTTTCACTGGTAAACCCCAGGATGCCTGATGAAAAAATGTTGATATTATCCCCATTTTTAAAAGCAGATATCAAGGTCTGGGTGTCATACAGGCTAAAGTCTGTAATTTCTTTAGCTGGAGTAGAGGACTGTATTGCTTCAGAGGACTGAGTCCAGCATTATGTAACCAAGGCCAAAGGCATGTCACGAGCTCTTTTAGGTTTATAATAAAAATCTCTTGGTTTTCAACTCTTTGCTCATGCCATTCAACCATACTGGCTCTCTGAAGTGCTAGTGGTGCGGAAGGAAGAAGATGCTTTATGATCCTTGATGACTATAATGTAGCAAATAAAGCTCTAGGGTGCTTTCAAACTCACAGCGATCTCGCGGGGTGGAAAATTAATCATGCTGCAGCTACTGGAGAATATATTTTTTTTTACATTAGCTGCTTGGGTCTTTTTCCAAACCAGAAGATGATAAAGAGCTTCCCACTACTGGATGAAGACAAAAGAGAGTGTCATCAACACAAGCAGTAAAATAAGCTGAATAAGCTTGTTTGGACTCCTGGTTACTAATCTAATTCTTTTACAATCATTTTTGGCTCTAGAAGTAAGAACTATTTGCAGAATAAACAGATTTTTTTTTTAATGCCCCAGCCTGATTGTTGCAAATGTTTGATCTCAAATCCTTGATCTAGTCTCTCAAACTTAGCTGCCAGTCTTTCCTTACTACACAATATTGGTATATTCTGTACAAATGTATAGACAGTTAAACCTCTGGAAAGTGCTTTGAAACTGTTTGCTGCAGTCAATAAGTATCAGTAGATGCAGCTAAAATAAAACACAGACAGTGGTTTGAGGTTTCTTGAGGCTCCCGATATTCCTACTGAAAAAAATCTTAGTCAGCTTTTCTTTTTCCACTTCTTTCTCACAGATTAACTTTGTCTTCTTAAAGCAGAGAACTTTCTGGAGACTTCTTCAATACTGGAAATATTGGGGGGTTCCTTCATGGTCGCAGATTCTCTGTGCTCCAGATTCATACTCACAGGGTTTAATTTCCAGCTGAAAGCTTGCCCTTATCTAAATGAGGCCGTCTGGGGTTTCCGGCATGGTTGCAGTCTCCTTGTATGGCTGTAACATTCCCCTTTTCATAGGCTGCATCAGTCCACGAGCACTGGGATTCCATATGCTCTGAGCAAGATCAAGTTTAGCATTTTGCACCTTGGTGTCACTACATCACTGGAGGAATAAAAAAAAATTGAAATCATGTAGCTGTCACTGCAAAGCCAGCTCTCTGGCTTTGCAGTGCTACCACCCTTCCATTGCATTGCATGTCTGCCACCTTCTCGTTACCTGTAAGTCAAAACCTAGCTCAAAACTTAGTAATGAAATTGGAAGGAAGAATAATTTTCTTTGACAAGCACCTCTCTTCAACTTAACTGAGTGCTTTTTCTTAAGACAAAATGGACCCCAGTTTCAAAACTGTTATTTGAATTTCATCAATGGAAGAATCTTTCTACTCTAATTAAAATGTGAGGATCTGGTCATCATCAGGTTTTTCAGCTCTTCTTGTGAGAAGCTGTGGCATTTGCTAGAGTGTGCTCAGGAGCTGCGTGCAGGAGAAAGGTCAAGAATAATTGTGAGGGTTGGCACCCGCAGAGTTACAAAGGTTTCCATGAAATATTTTGTCTTGTGGCCAGCTGTTTCCTGACATAAACTGGGCACAATGCTTGTTAGCCCACTGCTCTACCACAACTTTAATTTGGAGGCTTGTGAAGCAACTCAAGATGAAAAAACTGAATCACAAGAAAAATAAATTTTTATGATAAAATTTTGTTTTTATAACATGTGGATGCAGAACAAGAACTCAGGATGCATTTTATTACAGACTTCTCTTTGTGAAAATTAATAAAAGCAGTTCAAATTGTGTAAAATGTTATGGTGGTCTCAGAATTACTACTACAGGGCTTATTTTCAGTATGTATCAGGTCCGTTATGCTTCTCAGAAGTGCAATTGGTCTTTGGAGTTGAATAAAGAGCCTGTAGCTCATTGCCATAGCTCAATTTTTGACTAAGAAGTAAGCACAGTCTATGTGCAGACCCTTATCCATGGGCTGATGACTACCTTTGTTTATTCCCATTTATTAGGTATGAGTCAAATGAGTTTCTGCCCCAGTGCCTACTTATTTGGACAACCTCTTTCACTGTGGCATCTAACCCACTAGGTGTTCAAAACTAGATAGGGCATTAACACTCTCGCCCAATCCTTCATCTTCTTGAGGAAACATGGTTGGTTTAGTAGACGCTTTGCTGCTTGAGTTCCTGCTGGGGTAATTTTGCAGCTGTGCGTGGTCCCTGAACAGTTTCTAGCCCTCCTTAGGAAGTGGTGCTCCCATTCACTGATGTTTCCACAGAAACATTGGAACAGACATTAGTGGGGAGGTAAGGAACTGCTAATTAGAGTAGAATGCTGGGAGGACTTTGAGTGACAAGAAAATATTCAGTCTATTCAGTGCAGGGCAGTGAGCAAGCGCAGAGAATTAAAGCATTGGTGGCTCTTGTGGTGACTTCGGTTGCTGAACACATCAGATTTCAGGGACAGAGATGTGATAAAAAGGCTTATGTGGAAGTAAAAAAGCTTGCCTCACTAAGTGTGCGTCAGTATCTGGACTCATGCAATATTCAATACCATATTAGATGCAAATCAGTGGATTTTTTGCTGTCATTAAACGAACTTCCAGAAGCATGAGGAGACCTCTAGGGCTGAAGAGATACTGAACAACCTGAGGATGGATGCCTAAATATTAGTTGATCCTGTGGAAAGTGCTTTTTTTTCCTGAAAGGTATCTCATCTCTTATCTGGAGTCAACAGTTACAGCTGTTTTCCCTCCAAGTATATAAGAAAAATACAGATATTGTGATGTGAGGCAGAGAGAAACTTGAGCAGCGGCATGTACTGCTTTCCTTCTGGTCCCATCCCTGTGGTATCTGTCTGTCTGTCCTCTTTACTCTATACAGATGTTGAATAATGCTGGAGATAGGATTGTGGTTGAATGGTGTTTGCCACAAAGGGTTCTGGAGAACTGAAAGGAAGGATCCAAGACACTGCAGAACATCTTTTTTAATTTCTGCTGTCTCCTGGCGGTAACGTAAAGCACAATGCCAGCAAATAACAAGATTCTGCAATAATTTGTCCTTCGGTGACAGAATTTTTCCTTCAAAGTTGCTCAATATGCCATTTTCATTCTCATGCTCTTGTTGTGATGCTATATTGAATTTCTGTTTTCTCCTCACTTTCAATTAATACAAGATGACCCTTTTCTCAAAGGCCCTGTGGGAGTTAGGCACCCATTTCTCATCAATTTTCCATGTGAGCTGGCATCAGATTTACTTAGACAGCTCTTGAAATCTCACCCGTAGAGTTTTGATTGTTAACTAAGGAGTCCTCACTGGAAAATATGATTATTACAAAGGTTACTGGCAATAAACATTACTTTGTTATGCCTGTGACGTGTGTGCAGTTGATTCATAGCAATAATGACACTTTTCACCTAGGTAGCACTTTTCATCTGAACAGAAGCATCAGAGTCAATATTTCCATTTTGCTGGCGTTTCATATAAATCTCTGCATTTGTCATTGACAAATGAAAGAGCTTCAGAAATGTTTTCCCCATCATTTGTCTCTTGGAACATAAACCAAACAAGGAAAGTTCATGTTGTATCACAAAGAGTTGGAAAAAAACTGAGTTTGTTGGCACAGAGAACTTGGTAATGGCAGATATGATGAAATAGCTGGGGGACATGCTGGGCCCCACACTAATCGCAATGGAAGGCATGCAGTCAGTGCATGGACCAAAACGCCCTTTGCAGGTCCTGAGGCACTTTTTGTGGGTCTTAATAGCCCTCACCTCCTCAATGCTATGGTACGTACATAATAGGGTTTTGCTCATGTACTCTCCATGTATTCACTCGAGATCAGCATGTAACAGTGAATCATTGTGACATGATGTTCCTTTTTCAAGCACAGAGAGAAAGATATTTTCCAGATAGAGTTCAGTTTGTTTTCTTTTATGTGTGATGGGAACCGCACTTGGTATTTACAGACTTTTAACATTTCCTTGCAACCACAACTATTCAGGCTTTTATTACATGTGAACCAAACGTGTCTGACAAACCCCTTTGTCAGCAAGAACGCAGGTAAAAGGAGGAGTAAGTGCAGGAGAAGCTTTATGGGTAAAGAGGGTGTGAACTACATCCTATGCTACCTATGCTCAGCTTTCTTCCCTTTGCACAGCAAAAATATAGCAATAAAAAGTTCACAAGTAGGATTTTTGTTTTGGGTTACTCTGTAAGTAAAATTTCACATAATGGCCTAAAAGTCCTTTTTTTTCAGGCATCAAATAACCGGTTTCTAAAGACAATACATCATTTAATCTCTCTGTTAATGTGTCTAAATCTATTAGAACTGGCTGCACTGGGAGGTGTACAGATGCACAGTCTAAAGAGACATAACTCAAAAGTCTGGAAGGAAGGTGGAGTAATATGTTTCGTCATCAGGAACTGTATAGAAAAAAACATCGCATACCCTCAGCTTAATTCGAAAAATCCTTCCAAACACATGGCGTCTGCTTCCCCTTCTGTCCCTAGTTTTTAATGTGAAAAAGAAAAAGTGATGTCATAGAAGTAAAAGCTACAAGAAACCCACAAATTAAAGTAAAAGAAAAAAAATAATTGAAAACATACCAGTGAATGGCTATTCTGTGGTTTCTGTAACATGGACCCCATAGGAAGATGCAGTGTGGGGGACTCTGGATGCAGCTCTAACTCCGGACCTCTTTTTCCTAACTCCAGTGATGTTGCTTCAGGGAAAAATAGATTCTTCCCAAGAAGTTTAAAAATATTAAAGGCAGTTTTTCCATGAGATGATCTATAAAAAATATCCTTCAATAAAATGAGCAAAGAGCTCATGATGGGATGCTCTTACTGAAAAGAGGCCCCCAGCAACAACAACAAAAACCAGCTGTGGAAGCAGTGATGAATTGAAGCTCTTCAAAAGCCTAGAAAAAAAAATCATTCAAAGACTAATGGTCCTATGAACCTTAGCTGCTCACTATGAACTTGTATTATATGTTTGAGATTTTAAAAGACAACTGTTGATATTGCACCGATTCTATAATTTTAGATCTCTACTCTTCCAGCTGTGCGCTGAGATTTGTATCTGATCCATTCATTGCCATTGCCACGCTTAGTGCAAGTAAGAAAAGTGGTAAATTTTACAATTTTTCGTCACAGTTTTTGGAACAAAAGAAGAGTTAAAAAAGGACTTGGAGACTTTATTATCAGAATTGGAGAAGGAACAAAGTATAACCTAACAAAGTTGGCATATAAAAATGCTTTAACATACCAAATCTTATCAGCAAAATTTATCAAGCTCATTGAAGTTTTCTTTCCTGAAAATTTTATTCAACTGGAAATTTCCAGAGTGGCGGAAAATATAGCAAGAACTTCTACGCTATATCTTAGTTTACTTGTCCTGAGAATAATTTAAAATCTAAAAGCTCAGAGCTGTGCATAGACACCACAGCTGAGGCTCAGAGGGGTGCAGAGAGGGTTGGAGAAGTGTGCAGGTGGACTAGATAATGTTGAAGGATAGGGCTGGGGGCAGGGTGTGACCCCCAATATAATTGTGTCACACAGGACACTGTAGGATGCTGATGCAGTTGTACCTGTTGTCCTTGTGGGCAGCCTGGATTAAAGCAGGGCTCCCTGATCTTCCCTGTGGCATTCCTGCAAAGACAAGCAGGAGTTATGGATGCAGAACTAGCACGGATAGAGCAGGGAAGAGTTGAGAGCATCTTAAAATACCAGGTACCTGAATTTAATTTCCTGGGTGCACTAGTTGGGCTCTTTCACTGTAGGCTCTGAGGACACTGTAGCCATACATAAACATGCATAAAAATATGGCAATGTCCATGTAAATACATAAGTAATATGGATGTTGGCAGAAGTTGGCCTTGATCTTTGCTTTGAGGCCACCCTTACACCTACCGCCTTATAGCTCAGAGGACAGATATAACCAAATACCCTTATCTGCTTCAAAATAAATCGGGAAGGAAACAACCCAGTGAGTCAGTTTGTCTTCTCTGATTTTGGTCATTTTGTTTTGAGATACCATGGTATCAAGCCATGGCTGGAAGATTGCAAGGGCAAAGGACTGTTTGCCCTTTTGTAACTGATATTTTAGTTCGCTTTGGCTGTTTTATTGTGTTTTAAGTTTTACTGTGAGGGAGAATAATTGGAGGGGTGGGCATGTGGGGTTTACTGAGTGAGATGTGTGAGGCTACTGCAGCTTCTCCTGGCAAAGTCAACACAACTGCAAATGGTCATTTCTGTGGTGTCTTTCTGGGCACGGGGGGCATGTTGTTAGTGCTCTTCTAACATTGTTTTACTCTATTTGATGTTATTGGTCCCTGAAACAATCCAAAGAGCTTATTTAAAAATAAAAATAGATATAATTTAGTTTAAGTGGAAAGTCAAAATATCTAATATCCTGTTCTGTTTCTCTTAAACTGCCTGGGCACCAAACAGCAGAAAAATCCAGCTTCTGGCCATATGTTACACATCTAGATTTCTGATTTTAGTGGTGCCTACGACAGGGAAGCAAGTTCAGCTGGCTCCATGAAGTACATTGGAGGTACTGTTGTGTAGATATCTTTTACCTGGAAAGAACATTAGTACATGGGTGGAGATAGCTAGAACTTTTGGAATAAGAGATGAAAACAACTGAGTTTTATTCTGAACTCATTCTTTTTTTGCACGTTGGAATATTTTTATTTTTATCCTGTTTTTTTCTTGTAAAATGATTCATTGGGATCTTTTATTTTCTCTTCTTCTTTTCTTTTATCTTTTCTTTTCTTTTCTTTTCTTTTCTTTTCTTTTCTTTTCTTTTCTTTTCTTTTCTCTTTTCTTTTCTTTTCTTTTCTTTTCTTTTCATTTCTTTTCTTTTCTCTTTTCTTTTCTTTTCTTTTCTTTTCTTTTATTTTATTTTCTTTTCTTTTTCTTTTCTCTTCTTTTATTTTCATTTCTCTTCTCTTCTCTTCTTTTCTTTTCTTTTTCTTTTCATCTTGTCTTTTCTCTTCTCTTCTCCCTCCCCTCCCTTCCCGTCCTCTTCCCTCCCCCCCTTCCCTTCCCTTCCCTTCCCTTCCCTCCTTACTTGTAACCTAGTGTTAGGTTATGCTATTATAAAATGAATGTTAGTAATACGTTTTTAACAACTTTTACTCGGTTTGAAGTATATAAATGAAAAAAAAAAAGTAAAAACCAACCAAACAAAAAACCCCAAGACAACAAAACAAAGCAGGGATTTAAGCAGTACTATGCAACCATCACTGGAAAGAAAGTTTCTGCTTTGATAAAAATAAACCCTACTTGACGTTATAAACTAAACAACATCAGAATAACACTGAATGTTTCTCTAATCCAGTATTTTTTCTCTAATCACAGCCAACTATATATTCTGGGACAAATAGCAACTAAGAACACAAGAAGTATATGGTGAAACTACCCACTCTGTCTCAGACACCTGTGGCTTCTAGAATCTGTATCTTTATACCTGATAGCCCTCAGTGGCCTTTTCTTCCATGAATTTGCCTAATAGCTTTTAAAACCAATTTAAATTATTAGCTTCCATGACTTCCTGTAGCAATGTGTGCCATAATGAAATTATACATTGTATCATGGAGTACTGCATAATGTAATGCAGTGTTTTGAGGCTGCAGCATAGTAGCAGTGCTACCACAACGGCAGATGTGAGATGGAGTAGGCTGATCCCTGCCATTAAAGCAGAGGATTAGTGCTGAGACCAGGTCAAAGAACAAGCAGTTGCACAGAAGCTGCCTCCCTTCTGTGAGAGCAAGAGCATCTGTCAGATATTCACTCAGAACTCAGTAGGGGAAGTCCTGTAAGGGCAGAACTGATTTAGGCGTGTGTTCCTCTGAGCACAAGAGCTAAAAGTCACTAGAGAAAATATGGTAAACTCATCTTTAACAGGTTTTTACATTTGTATTATGGATTTTCCAAAGATAATTTACTTTTAAAAAACGTATGGTTATTTTTCAAAACGCACATCTATCATCTGTAAAGTTGATATATTTATATTTTTTCCACATTTTAACTTCTTCTTATTTTTGTTTAATTAGGAAGAAAAACTATAAGCAAGAAACTTCTAAATTATTATGAAACATAATTAATTGCAGGTAAAAAGGAGAATAACATTGTTCAATATTGCAATATATAGCTCCCCATGGCATGAGATATGCCTTCGTGCATTTGTTTTTGTAGTGAAAAGTGTCCTAGATGTGTGTTAATTCATTCTAAATGTATGTTACTATGGAAATCTAAGTTGGTATTTCTCTAGCTTCTTTTGTCATCCTTGGTTAGCCATCCATAAATACTGGTATCAAGCAATACCTACTGCCTAACTTGGCTGGAAAGTCTCACAGGAATGTGTTTTATGAAGAACAGTAATTAAAAACAATTGAGACTCAGATGAACAGAATTCAAATAACAAAATTAGAAAAAGAACAACCAAATTATAATTCAGTGAGGATGCCTCTACTGACAAATACAATTAATTCAAAATTTTAAAAAAATTTTTATAATTTAGAAATCATATCAAAGGGTAACCGAGACCAGTATTTAGTGTTTAAAGCAAAAGAAAAATGGATTTTTATGTGCTGCTTTATTTAATAACAAACCACTGGATGTGTCTTTTTAGAGTTTTGTGTAGGATACATTGGTGTTTTAAAGGCTAAGATTATGAAATCCATCTCAATAGTTTTTTCTATTTGAAGGTACATCCACACAGCATCTTATAAAGAGACCTGTGCTGGGCTTTAAGTCAAACATTTGCACATCCAAAAGATATTTTCACATTGATTGTGCTGTGCCTTAGTTTATAACCCATTTGAACCTCTTAGACTTTTAATTTGAAAACAACAATATGCTAGTACAGCCACCAGACTTTAGATTAAGAAAGGTCTGAAAAGAGCAAAATTAATGAATGGTCACAATAATGCAGACATGGACATTGTTGTTTGTTTGACTACTGATATTACCTCTATTTTCTTTCCACCAAAAAACAGATGGAAACAGAAGATATCAGTACATAAAATAAACTTCATTTATAATGCACTTTCCTAGATGTGAGAAAATTAAAGTTAAAGACATCACAAATATATTCTGGAAAAGCTACATTAATCTAGAAAAACAACCTAAGAATGCAAGCCTTGCATCCAAAGAATAAACAGACAAGTTTAGGTGTGACATAGATGTTCAGATAAGACGGTAGGGGTTCAAAATACACATCATAGAAATTGTTAATCATCGTGTTTTCTTTTGGTTCTTAAGTACTAAAAGCAGTGAAGCAAGATGGGTTTTTTTATACTTCAATTTTATTACCTCAGCTCTACTTCAGGTGAAGGCTTGGGGCAGAAATGCGGTTTTGGATATTGTACTAAGTGCTTAGATAACTGTTGTCTGTTGTTGTTGGGAGTTAAGATTTGCATTGCATTTCCTAATGCTCCTTGCTTGTAATTCAAGTAATACAATATTTCATTAAATGTAAATGTCATATAAAACACTTTAGACACTCAACTGGAATGAAACAAGTTCTTCACTACTTTGAGCAACAAGGTGATATACAAGAACAGAGGAAAGCCTGTGAAAGACTGCTCAGATCATTAGAAGAATGAACTAGTATCATGCATATTAGAAGACATGAAGTTAGTAAGTTAGTCATTGCCCATGAAGCAAAGAGGAAGAAGTAATTTAAATTAATCCATTACAAATGAGGACACTTGTAGAACATCTGCTAATTTAATGAAATCAATCGTCAGGGATACTTTAAATTGATCCTGTGCTGAATTGTCTAGTCTGAATAAACAGGTACTGTCTAGATTTTGTTGAATAAGATTAGCTTTGAATATTACTATACTGTGTGAGGTACTATGCACATGTGAAACTCGTTGCCTTTTCTGATATGAAGAATCGAATATACTGAACTTTGTATTTAGGAGGAGTTGTAGAGCAACTAATTAAAAAAAAAAAAGACTTTACATTTTACAGTTAGCTAAACTAGTTGTATTGTTAGAGTGTAAAAAACAGCTCATAAAAGACATTGTCAAGACTGTGATCTTGCCCTTTTTGAAGACTGGAGGGACACTGGCTTTTCTCCAGCCCTCAGGCACCTCTCCTGTTCTCCATGATCTTCCAAAAATGATGGAGAATGGCCCAGTAATGACTTCTGCCAGGTCCCTCAGCACTTGTGGGTGT
>JAVSBS010001272.1:165411-203425 GCA_033124195.1 Coracias cyanogaster
TCCCTTCCCTTCCCTTTTTTCTTTTCTTATTTATCTTCTTTTCACCCACAACTCATTGTTCCAAACTTAAGATTTGCTTATCTACTTTCTGAATATAATGTTTCATAAGACTGAACGAAAAGACCCCTTTTATTATCACATTCCCTAATTTTTCTAGTATATACTCAAAACTTCTGCATGAAATGGAAGCTGTCTGTGCATTCCATTGCCTCTGCCACTCAAGCACTATCTTCACGCATATTGGTTGAGAGCTCTGGTTGTGTTTGCTTAGAAATATATCACTCCATTCCTGCTTGTCTTGGTTAGTTTTAGATTGTCTGGTGTCTTTCTCTGCTCATCGGAAAGAGATCTTTCCAGTTCCAAACAAGCACTGTTGTGCAATTTGTTGAGAGCTAATTTGTTGCAGTTTGAAGGGAATGGGAAAGAGTTTCACAACATTGACTAGAAACAAACGTGCACAACTTTTACTTTCCTGGCCACCCACTCACCCACTTCCCATTTCCTTTATTGCAAAAGTTAATCTCATTAGAAAAAATAGCACAATATCTTTTTAAAATCAAACAAATGTTTCTGGGGCTTTTTTTGGGGGAAATGGGTGATTCTCATAGAGTTACAGAGTTGAAATATCTTTGTAGGGTGTCTGATGCTTTGGGAGGAAAGAGTTGAGGAGAAAATGTGTATCTGCTTTGCATAGCAGATAGTTCACAAAATGTTGTATTTATAGATCAAGAAGCAAAGAAAACTTCACTAAGAGGTCATCTGCATGTTGGTTATTGGTTTACAGTAACCTCCAAGTCAGTAAATGATTCTTACTTCCTGCAATGACATTGAACTCTGTCAGTTCATTCCATCCTGAAGCAAATGTTATGAGCTCAGAATGGTACTTCTGAAGCTTTTTATCATGAAGTACATGTTTTCTAGATGGATACAAGAGTGGGGTGTGTTTTGCAGGCTTGAATTCTGTGACATTTTCCTCATCTTGTGCAATCTTTTGCTCAATATTTGATAATCCACTGTTTTTATCAGCTGTCACTTACGAAAGCTTTTCTTAAGGCTTAGGCTGGTAGACTTCTGTATACAGAGAAAGCTACAAGTGATATAATCAAACATTCTGTAAATGTGGCTTTCTGAAACAGCTGTAAATATCTGGATAAACTGTTTGATATGTTACCAGGGACAGTTTCTGGGTGGTGTTTGTGCTTTCTACACGTTGTGCTAAATGCTGTTCAAACTGCCCTTGACTTCTAGCCAACAGATGGGAAAGTCATTAGCCATCAGATTTGAACAACGGTTGCTTTCAGTGTTTACAGAGTCCTGTACACGATCTGTATGTTGAGAAATTATAAACGGAATGGGAAATGTCTGATGCTTTCTCAGTGCAACTTGTGCAGAACATCACAGCAATCAGCACAGGGTTAATTTAGCATACTGCAGGTCTCTTGTCCAGCACAGGGGTGAGGGCTGAGCTGGCTGAAAGGGGGATCTTTACATGGTGAGAGAACAGGAGCCATCTGGAAGAACACCACAAGGCCAGTTTGTAACTAGGACACAAAGCGTATCCCCGTAAAAGCATAAGCAATTCCTGTGCTGTCACCAAAATCAATAATCTTAGTAAGTGTAAGAATAGCACCCCAGGTACCTAAACCTTACTGATCTTTAGTCTAATTTATGCATCTGTAGCACACAATCTGTGCTCTACTCAGTCTTGGCAGAGCTGCTGAGGTAATAATTTCCCAGAAGTAAACTGTTGTGGACAATCTCTAGAATGTCTTCTGCACAACCGACATGTTATTGACATCAAGTTTGGCATTACCCTCCTTTTTTTTTATTGGCTCTATTCCTCAACAAATAAACACATGATCAAATTAATCCTAGCATTCAGGGGTTTATATTAGGGATGGAATTGGCTCATTATATTTAATTTATGGACACAGAATCTCCATTCGTTTGTAATGTTTCCCTGTGCTGTAATAATGCTCTCTGCTTTCTGAATTGCTATCCAGAGGCAGAAGCTGGTTAATGCAGAACCAATATTTTGTCAAGGTACATGGGGGACTGACTTGGTAGAAGTAAATCGGTTTAGATAATAATTACTTCATTAGTGACCATTAGAGTTTAGTTGTATTTACTTTTTGTAATCATACTATTGCAAATATATATTGAATCACTTTTGTGTTGAAAAAAATTCCATGAGAGGGAAGAATTTTCTAAGATTTAAATAGGTCAGCTAACAATTTTCAGTGTGACTCAAACATCTTTTTGTTCCTCTATAATTCACTTTGTAATACCCACAGATTTGACTGTCCCAGTCCTGCAAGGATCTGCAGATCAGGTAATTATTTGCAAAATACCTAGCAGAATGGTCTGCTGAGAGAGGTACAGTTTGAAGACTCAAGTTGTAGGCACCTTATGAAGGAGCACTTCAAAACTTATGAGGTCATAAGTCATTATCTGGCTCTGAGTCACTACCAAATAAAAGAAGTAGCATTTCAGCTTGCTCAGTGCAGTGACCACACAAAGTACAAGGGAGAAAACAGTCTGGACTTTCTCAGTTGTTTCAGGAAATTTCTGCAGATAATTCTGTACCTTTCTAGCAAAATGTACTATTACTGCATTGCTGTAAACATGCATTTACTTTCTTTAAAACAACTAGAAAAGGCCATTCTTTTGCTTGTCATGTCATGGATATTACATGTTCATTAAAGGCAAAGCCAGTCATAGAAAAAGCTTTTTCATTTTCCCCTGGTAAGTTAATTTTTTTTTTGGGAGCAGGACCCTGAAACATCTTGGAAAATGTCACTTTACTTTCTTTCTGAGTACCTACAGCATCAAAAGAAGTTGGTGGGCATGCTAGTCAAACAAAAAAAACTAGCATACATATACATAAATATAAAATTATTTTCCATTTATTAGAAAATGTGTATTTTAAGTCTGATTGACAGAAAGTTTGATCCCAGTACTTCACTGGTGAGGTCAATGAGTATTGTACCGAAGTCCCTGGTCAGAAATAATCTGTCTTTTCTCTCTCCATGAATATACACACACCCTCATACATTTATCTATCTACCTATGCAAAAGGGATTGAGAACGTAGATATTTAGTAATTGTCCTGGCCTCTTGGTGAGATGGAGAAATTTCTGAACGTACTTCCTATTTTTCAAAGCAGAAGCACAAGCCCAATGATGCATATCTTATTCTCCATTCAATCATGAGCCATCATTTACCTCTGTAAAAAGTGAGTGTAAAATGCTACCAGCATGAGCAAAGACATTGCTAATTTCTTCAAACAGGCATGACATTGTAAAGCATAAGGAAGTGGAAAAGCAGGACCTCTGTGTTGGCAGGATCAGATCTCTAGATGCTGTTCCCTCATGTGCCAAGTTTTTCTTGCTGTATTTCTCAGGTAATTCAATTTGTTTATGGGAAGCCTTGCTCCTTTTCCCATCTGTCCCCTTTTCATATCAATTTTGCCTTGAAATCCCATGCTGACTAGTGGTAGGTATCGGGACTGTTATATCCCTCTTACAAGGCAGCAAACTGAGTAAAAGATGCAGATAGTTGGTACCAGCATGAATTGAATTAAAGGTTTCTGGTTTCATGCTAGTGATGATCCTTTAACAGAGACAGAGGACTGTTTTTCTAACTGGTGGTTAGTGGTTTAAGGCTTTGCATTTGTATCTTCAGCACCTTTTCCTTAATGTATCCTGTGACCACAGGCTGACACATCACATCCAATACTGTGAAAATGAACAGCTAGAGGACTGACTAAGGCAAAATATTTAAATCAAAGATGTTTATTTAATGGAAGAGTGTAATATGGGAACATTTCCAAAATAAACCTTTCATTTCATGAATATTTCTATCCCAGCCTTGGGACTTAGCATTCATTTTCTTATATGGTTTAAATCAATGTGCCCTAAAATGATCACACGTTCCCAATTTGAATCTATCCCCAACTAGATATAATATAGCATCGTGTGTTGTTTGGTTGTTGTTGTTTTTTTAATTTTTAAGTTATTAACTTTAAAAAAATACTGATCATATTTCCTTCTTCATGCATTTCCTCCTAAACTTCCTGATTCAAATAGAAGACCCTTCTGCTGATCTTTGTGTTGTTACATGAGAGAATAAGACCCTTTTCTTTAGATATAAAAACATATAGGAAATTACCCAGATCTTACTCCTATACAGTGCTGAATGTTCCAGCTATTATCCAGCAAAGCACTTAAGCACATATTTAACTTTCAGCACCTCAAGAGTCTCATTCATAATAATGGATTTACTCAAGAATTTTGAGTGTTAGGGTCAGAATTCTCAGCATTTTGCTGAAGGAGGAGATTTGGATGTGAGGAACTAAAGGCAGACTAATGAAGAAAGACCTGCTCATCTCCTGATCTTATGACTAAGCCAGGAAGTATAAGCCTCAATAATTTGGTCCTTTTCCTTTGGGGTTGTGCAAGGGCTGACAAGGATTATTACTGCTCCTAGGAGACACTGCTACACATAAAAACGGCAACAAAGAGAAGTCTGTATTTGGATGGCATTGACTTGGAAATACAAAAGGAAAAACTGCAGCTCCACTGAGTGGGGTGGGGTAAAGAATTGAAAAGAATAAAAAAGTCAAGTTTTCTTGACGTGAAATTCAACTATATTTTCCCCAGGAAAAATGAAATGTAATAGTAGTAATTTATACAGACAGTTGAACAAATTGAAACCATATACAGAAAATTAAGTTATGCTTTTATGGAAAAAGCAGAGCACATTTAACAAGCACTACCTAGAGCCAGCAGTCTTTCACTATATAACTTGCAGAGTGTTTTAATTATGCGGAGGTCAGAATATCTGTTTCCAGCTTTAATCAGCTAATTCAAGATTTCATTTGGTGTGAAAAAAATCTAATAAGTTTTTTGTTCTCAGATTTATTTTTTATATTCCAAATGTGAATTAGAAATAAATCACAATATATCCCTAGATTTTTAAGATGCTAGGTTATATTTATGAAAATATCCTTGAGTATATGAAAAGAAAAATATAAAACTACTTACTTTAGTAAAATGTGTGCTTGAATTTTAGTGTTTTGCAGATTCCTTGTTTTTAACCACTGGATTTAAGCCTCATTTTATGTTGTATGGTAGCTTGCTTTGTATTACAAAGAGATGGTTAAAAAAAAGGGAGCAATATCTTAAAACCATGTGTGGCCAGAGTGGGTTCTTCATTGTAGGAACTGAGCTATATTCTGTCAGTACTTAATGGATATTTTTATTGCCTATTTTCAAATATTGGCTCACTGATAGCAAGAATGAGTTAGATGTAGATGAATTCCACATTTTTTTCCATGCTGTTTCTGCAAGGAAGTGACATGTTTCTATACTTGTGCCTGCTTCCTTATACAGAAAAAGAGTAAAGAATGAAAACTGAATGAATCCTTTGTTTGTATGGCAAATGTAATGTGAATTCATTATGGTAAATACATTTTACCTAAGACAGGCACTGGATAAAGTGCAGAAGCAGGCTCTGACACTGGGACTGATACTGGAACCTGATCATGTTCCCTTCCTGTGATGATCCTGAACACCAGAATGAAGAATCACTATTTTTTGCTTTTACTGTTCCAATGCATCTTGATTTGTTTGTTTATTCTTGTGTAATAGAGTATTTTCAACCAGAGGAATGGAGAATGTCACTGGTTCACAACTGTCTTGTGCTGAAGATGCCCTCCAAAGACATTGGAGGATGTGGTTTAAAACATCCTTAGACAGAGGAAAGAATCTGAGCCTGTCTCTTTCATATCCTGGTTGAGGAGACGAAGCAAATTTGTACTGGAGGTTACAGTGTGATGTGAAGGGAGGAGTAATAGTGGGGTAATTTGCTTCTGTTGGACATCAAAAGAAAATAATAATTCTACTCTTATTTTTGAAAGAGAGGTGGTAGAGACCTATGTTCAGGAAATGACCTCTAACTCAGGGGGTACTTTTCTGCAGGCTTAAGAAAAAGCCAAGATTTAGGATGTGTTTTTAGGTATTCCTTTTTGCTCAGTTCTAGATGGCTCCCTCCCCAGAGACTTCACTGTTTGGAATCTCATTCTGAGATGTCTAATACTTCCCTGGCATCACTTTGAGAGTCTGGTCACCTAATACAGCTTTTTGAATGTGGCTTTGCCAAAAAAAAAAACCAAACCAAATTAGATTTATGACACTTCATTATTGCAGCTTGTAAATAATTTTGTGGCTCTAACTCAAACAGACTACTTTTTTTCCTTTATACCTGGTGATTCTATGAGCTGGATATAATTTAAGAGAATTAGCACAGGGAAGATACCCACTAAGAAATAGATTCAACCAAAATAACATTTGGGAGAAATGAAGATGTCCAAGACTATCTTTTTCTCTTGTAATTAAGGTATATGTTTGCTCAGATTAGTCACGAGGTATCCAAAATGTTGGTATATCTTCTGTCTGCTTTCTGCAAGATCTGACTCTTCATCAAATGTTTGAGCCTTTGTGCTGAAGACCCCACATTTTTTTGTTACCCACTTTCTCTGCTTAGGCGTGGATGGAGTATAACCATTACTGCATGTTCAGGACAACAATAGCTGAAGTATACCTGAAACTCTTTCCCCACCTTTAGAAAAATAATGAACTTGCTGTAACTCAAGAGAGTCTGCCCCTACAGAAGCCACATACCTGTCATTATGCGAGTGTCTACATCCCAAAACTATTCATAATCATTTCCATTCCTTGATTGGATGGCAGCCATTTGGTTTGTTGTCATTTAAGTGAAAGGAGACCATGTAGCTTCTGAAAGCTGTATTTGAGACAGCAAAACTGCCAAAAAAATCCAAGTGCGTAACTTGACTATTCAATTATATTTACAAATTATAATGACTAGAGCTTGAGATGGTGAAAAATGAAACATAGACCCGATTTTCTACTAGTAATACCTTCTAAAATGACACTCCACTACTTCATGTTGGATTTTCCCTTCTCTGTCGTTTTTTTCCCCTCTCTTGCTTCTGCAGATGCCTTATCAGTCTCAGTTTTGTGCGATTAAATGGCCATACTTCTGAGCCTCATCCCCATAGATAAAAATATCCACCACCACAGAGGGTCTTTCTTTTAATTTCTCCTCTATCTGAAGCAATTTTTGTCTGTGGTCTTACTCCTTACCTTTGGAACGTGACCTAATGTCCATCACACCTGAAATAAGTAAGGCCTGGTTCAACAGTATCTGCAAATCTTGGCTTGGCAAAAAAAAAAGAAAAAAATCGAATGCAGCAAAAATAGCAAACTGTTCACTGTCCTAGCAAGAAAATAGCAATGTTGCTAGCTTCTATTATGATACTGTGACTAGTATGATTCTCATTGTCCATGCTTCTGAAAGGAAGGAGATAGATAAACTTTGTTAAAAGAGATTTATTTATAGCCTTCCTGTTTGCACAAAAAGTTTGAAAATTTGACCTCAATATGCCCTAGAGGCTTTAACCCAGGAAATGAAATGTCCTCATGTATATATTTTTAGATTTCATGGTTTTAAGCGTCCCCGTAGGACTTTTGGAGTTTTATTCACAGTGTTTGAGTGCTTGAGGTTTGCAGCACTACAATGACTAATAAAATCATGGGGTTTTGTAATCAGCAAAATATAAGATTACATTCAAACTACAAGCCTGAGTGCAAAGGATAGAGAACAGATGTATTTCACATATTGTTTTTTCCTTCTCACAAACCATATCTTAAAATACTTCACAGAATTAAAAACACAGAAGCAAGTCTCACCCCAACCCTATTTAACCGGTAGCTGGGGGAAATAGAAATTAAGAAGACGAGACATGTGATTTCATTTAAGGTTAGAAATGTGATTGGAGATCAATTAAACATAAAGAGAATATGGATGCAATAAAGTTATATGAAACAACATTTAAGAAGATGTTCACATTCACAGTGCCTAGATTCTATAAACAGAGAAAGACCACAGAGCAGAGGTCAGAGAAGGTGACAGCTACATCTGTGAGGAAGGCTGCAGGCAATCAAGGCAGCTGGTTTAAAAAAATGGAAAATAAAAAAATGTGATTGGCAATTTTTACTAGGTCATGAGATGCCTGCTTGTGACTGGGGGTGATGTGTTCAGACAGTGTTGCTGGTTAGGTAATCTGAGTTTAATAACCATTTTGGTCTTGTAAGTGAACACATGAATTGAAATTGCTACATCATGGAGATCCTGTTACCATTAACTAATGCGCAGCACCGTCAGCAGATTTGGACTCTTCAGGACATATGTATCTTGAAGTTGACATGTTATACACCCTCTTTACCTCACATAAGATATAAGAGGCAGAAATCTCAAGCTCCAGTCTTCCTGAGGCAGGGGGAGATGAGCTGTCTCCTTGCCTGAAGGAGCTACACACTGGTGGAGGACCTATGTCCCCAGATGAAAGAACCATGGGAGGACATCAGCAGACTGCACAACATTAGAGATGACAAAAAAGTGATTGATCAGACCTTTTCTGAGATCTTACAGAGACAATAGTTTGAACACCCAGCTACACCAAAGGAGGGACAGGCAGAATCTGTGTTCATCAGGTTGGGAAATTGAGATACCCATGATGGCAAAGCCTAGAAGGTGATGATTTCTGGCATTAGGAAGATAGCTTATGCTCCCTTGCAGCTCTGCAGCTACAGACACATTCAGCACCCTGGCTTCAGGTGAGGGACTAGGAGTTTTATCCAACAAAACAATCAAGTCTGAGAAGCCTGAGTCATGCAGGAGCACTGGGAGGAAGCAGCAAGTGGTAGCAGCAGGCAACTCCCCACTTCAGGGGTTGGAGGCCTCATTTAATGACCAGACCTGCTGTCTACAGAGGTTTGCTGGTTGCTGGGAGTTCAGATCTGGGACATTGTGGAGAGGCTGCCTAGGCTTGAATGGCCCTTGGATTATTACCTCCAGCTGCTCTTCTACATGGGCACCAATAATACTGCCAGGGAAGATCCTGACTGTTTCAAGTGTGACTGCATGACTAACCAGCTGGAAAGCAGATTTGCAGAAATTGACCTTGGTAAGAGCTGCATTAGGAAGATCATTGCCAGCAGCTTGAGAAAGGCAATCCTTCCTCTCTGCTCAGCACTGGTGAGACACATCTGGAGTCCAGAGTCCAGTACTATTCTCCCCAGTAAAGAGATGGAGAAACTGGAGGGAGTTCAGCAAAGGTGAACAAGAATTATTAGGGATTGGAGCATTGGACACTCAAGAAGAGGATGAGCAAGATGGATTTGTTCATCTTGGAGAAGTGAAGACTCACTGGGGGATGTTATCAATGTGTAAATAATTATAAAATACCCGATGGGATGATGTAAAGAAGGTGGAGCCAGATTCTATGCAGTGCTGCACAGTGAAAGGAGAAGAGGAGATGGGCACAAATGGTAATACAGGAAATTCCATTTAAATACAAGAATTATAAATTTTTTAAAACTGTGAGTGTTGGACACTGGAAAATGTAACCCAGAGAGGTTGTGGAATCTCCATCTTGGAGAAATTCAAGATTAAACTGGATATGGCCCCAGGCAATCTGCTTTAGCTGATCCTGATTTGAGCAGGTGGATATGGAGATCTCTAAAAGTCCCTTCCCACCTCAGCCTATTCTGTGAGTCCCAGCCCTTAAAAATTACATTGAAGATGACAGCCAAAGATTTGTTCCTTCCTTTCTCAGGGTTCAAGGCAGGAAAATTTTGCATAGTTTATATTCATGTAATGGAACTTCTTCAGGACCTACATGTACAAGTAAGAGTTTTCTGGGGCAGATTCTTCATGTTTTTGATTTGAGAGCATGATAAAACACTCCCCCAATACATCATGTGGCTGTTGTGTTGAAAGAAATTGATGGGAAAATCGGATATTGATGGAGGGGAAAAAGACTCCTGAGCCTCACGTGGTAGTGGAGAGCGAGGATTCCGTTTTGTTGTTAATGTTCTCTCTAAATAGGATTTCAGGTCAGATATGTGCAATACGGACAGGAGCACATCTTCAGAATGATCCCCATTACTGTGTCAGTAGTGAGGAGAGGCCCTGGCCACCACTGTAGAGTATCTGCTTTCTACCAGCACTATAAAATCTTTAGGATTTCAAGAAAGCCTTGAAAATCCTCCCTTCACTTGTGATCTTTTTCTGACACAACCATTTTAACAGGATAAACTGATGGGAGGAATATATAATAGTCCTGACTCCCAGTACTATGGTACTAGCTATGTCCCACCATAAGTTTATTGTTATTTTGTACACAATAGGCTACAGTTTGGCTGAAAAAATTTTATACCAGCATTTCTCTTGGATAAGTGGGTGTATATGAACAACAGAGTTGTTTTATGAGGCAAACATATTTTGTCAATTTTCAACTGACAATATTGCCTCGTTCCATTGCAGAGAACTGTCTCATGAAATGCTGTTGCCTGCTAATACTGACAGCCGCTATAAGAAAGAATCCATGGATGGGCAGGTCATATGGACATGTCAGCTATAAGGAAAAATTTGTGAAGGTCTTAGCAGTCTTATTTTATTCATTGAATGAGGTTGAGCTGGGAAAACATAATGCTACAATTGAGTAGCCTCATACAGACTATAAAGCATGTTTCAAAATACTGATACTAGAAACAGACCTATACTTAATGAACTCCAGATGATTCCACTGATGTTAATACAGATTAAAAACCCCAGCATCTTTCCTCCTCCATCCCCTCCCCCTGCCAGAGGTAATCCAGAGATTGTTGCACTGTTAAACTCATTATGACATATTTTGGAACTAGCAAAAATGAACATGATTCATCTCCTCTTTCCTATGATGTTTAAAAATGTATCTTGCAGTAGCTCTAAGTACAAGGGGGCTAGAAAACTTTCAGCAATTTATATAAATAAATATTGTAGGAAAAATCTTTGAAGTGAGAGATCATGAGTGAACACATCTGCCTAACGGAACTGAAAGCAAAAAGGTTTGAGACCTTTCCCTTCTGTTCTACCAAACAAAATTAAAAAGAAAGATGTGCTTTGTTTTAATGTTTTGCTCATAAACCTTTTGCATTGTTTTGTATTTTAACACTTACATAGCAAAATAAATGTGTAGCTAAAAAGTTTTTCATTTCTCTTAGTAGTAAAACTATTCTGGTTCTTATTGACACAGCATAAATGTCATCTGTAATAGTAGGGTTCCCATTTGCTTTTGAATAAATAAAGCCTTTAGGAGATAATGTTAAAAGAAAGATGTTTGATTCTTAAATTTCAGTCATGAGAAAATGTTTTGAAGGTGCTACAGTTTAAACAGCTGTCCTGAGTTAGAACCAAACCAATTCTGTTCAGTGATTTTACTTTTCAGATGAGCCTCTTCTGACTGCACATTCTGAAGCTCACAGCATGTTTTGCAGACAGTGTCTGCTTCTAGCAGTGATAACGCTTGATGTTTAGAGTTACTAGCAAGGATTGGTGCACAGACCAAGGTCACTGCTAACTCTTGTGTACCATACCAGGGGGTGCAGAAAGGGAAAGGCCACACCTGAGGGGAGGAGCGGCCAGGACCCTACCAGCAAGGGATTCCATCCCATATATGTCATATTCAGTATAAAGCTGAGGGACCACAAGGGTCTCGGCCCTTCGCTTCCCTTGGGGGTCTTCTTGGCTTCTGGACCCTTTCCTTCCCTTTGGTCTTCTTTCTTCTCAGCCCTGCCTTTGATCCCAATTCATGTGTTCCTGAACCCAGCTCCTGAACCTGGTTCTTGTCTGCTGCTGAGCCCAGGCTAGGACTTTGCCAGTGCCTGCACAGCCTCAGTGGTGACGGTGACGTAACTGCCATCAAGAGGAGGTTGGCTTTGATACTGGCTTTGTCTATATTTATATATATCCTACTTTATTATTATTGTCTTCATTAAAGCTGTTTTAGTTTTCTTTTCCAATCCAGAAGCCTCTTTCTCATTCCCTTCCTCTCCCATAGGGAGGGGAGGGGGCCATAAATCTCTCTCCCTTATCCTCTTTCTCTTCTTCTATTTTGGGGGGAAAAGAGGGGTTAACAGAGAGTGTCTGTTGTAGGTCTGGTGGGTTGAACCTAAACCTCGACAACAGTTCAATATAATATCCAAGAATCTGAATTGGCTTTACAAAGAATCCTCACTTGATCAAAAGAACGGAGTACATGAATTAAGAAATCTTTTCCATCTTGAAATACTAGGATTCTGTGATTCATTCTATTCATAGCACAGCCTGAAATCTTTTTCCATTATTATCCAGTCAGTAATGCTGAAAGAAATATCATTAAGATTTTGTTCAAGTATTTTTTGAGTGGAGGAAGGGATGACATAGACAAAAGATAAGAAAACTCACATCTCAGCAAAGATTTTCCTCATGGGGAAATGAAATAACTATTTTATAATAACCTTTCCTCCTTTTTATACAAATACATCTTTTCTTCAGACAACACATGAGTTCTAGATTGTTACAGAGTCTCATATGTTACTGCCTGCTAACGAGCCTGTGACTGTTACTCGGAGGAGGTCGTCTCTTCCAAACTGGTAATGCCCATGACTAAGTCTAGAAGTTTCTGTGCAGAGAAGTGGATGAACTTCCTTTTTCTCTCCAATATTGTATCAAATATGGAACTGTATAAGAGTGCTGTGGTAACCTGGTTTAAGAGAGTGTCACACTTAAAGAAATGAAAAGACAAATCTGTGCCAGCTCAACAAGAGCCAGCTTTACCAACAGAAAATATTTTTAAACATTTAAAAATTGCTTAGTTTCAAATAGAGAACAGAGTTAAAAAATGAAACTACAAACAGATTTTAAGTAATCTTAACCCACTAATGATAATGGTATGACTTAGATATTCCAGTGTCTCAGCTAGTTGGTGGAATTGGCTGCCTTTTGCAATTGATGTTAAATTTGACATGTGTTAGAGACTGCTGTGCTGCATTTTCCTTACCAGAATCACTGATGGTAAATGCTCTAGGCAATTCTGTAGTCCACAATGGAATAATTGCAAAACGGAACAATTCAAGCAATCACTCTTTTTTCAATTCTTCTGCTTGGATGTTGAACATCACGGAATATTTCATGTCCTTGACTTTTCCTCCTCTTCCTCAAGTCTTTCATAGGACATATTTCTGTTAAATATCCTGGTTAGATTATATGTTTAGCTTTAAAGTGCCTTTGTTTTAATTACAGCCTCTTTAAAAGACTGTGGTATAATGTTACAAAATATATATAACAAGAAATATGATACACATTTTTAAAGATTTGTAATGTGTGTTTTGGATTATATATATTTAAACACAATTGACCTAGGTATGAAGTTGCCAAGACTACATAAGGTACCCCTTTCTCAGATTGTGTAAGATTTAAGGAACCCTGTCATACTGTTAAATTCCTGTTATCTTCTAATACCCATGTAAATTTGTAGGCTCTTACAAAAAAAAAAATTAAGAAGAGGTTTTTTTCTGGCATTAAATATTAAGCATTAATATCAAGTATGTATAAAGAAAAATGTCATTTTAATGCATTTCTTAATAGTACTGCACATTCTTTACCTTTATGTTGGTTCCCAGTGAGTCATTATATGTATCCTCAATGTTCCTGTATTTCCTACTTTTATGGCCTCATATTTTAGACAAAAAATTTTAGTCAAGATAATTCTGGCAAGAGATTTTCTTTATGCCCACTAATACTATTATTCTATAAAAAGAGAGGTCAAGCTTAAATAAGACAAAATGTTGCCTCTTTGGCATATAAAAAGATGAAGAAGATACGTATTTCTATTTTGGTTGGGAAGATAAGAAAAGAGAAAGATTGACACAATGTGTTTTGTAACCCTGTCACAAATAACATGCAAGATTTGTGTACGAATTTTAGAAGTATCTACAATTAATATTTAGGTGTTTGAAAATCTTTTAGTCACTTCTTTTTAGTTACTTCTACTTTTTGAGTGGTTAAAAGTAAAACAGAACAAGAATGAGACTAACACCAGATTTCTGATCATTATTATTGTCACTATCCTCTGGATAATCTCTAGCTAAACTTCAGTATTCTTGGTCGGTGGCAGCCAAAACTGAAAACAGTGAAAACTAGGGTACAGAGAAATAAACTACTGATATATCCATGAAGAACCCATGTTGTATGAAACATTTATCATGTATGTAACTTTGATGCAGAAATCAGTGGGATTTAGTGTGCTTCTACTGGACATAATCCTTGTTTCCTCTACAGTTGCCTTAACTGTTCCTGAATTTTTGCCGAATCTCCAGCTTTCTTCTATTTTGAATTTGAAATAACAGTGTAATACCCTGAAAAAGAGGTAGTGGTAAACTGGAAACAACTTGCTCTAATTGTTTTGGAAATACAGAAATGTAATTCAGAAAGTTCTAAGTCTAAGAAAGATACATTTTCCTCACTTTATTTAAAAGAGCTAGGGTTAAGAAACTTGCGAGTATGTCAGGCAGTTGTCCAATTTGCTGCTCCAATAAACATTTATTTATGTAATGTGGAAAAGCTGTAGTCAGGGGAAATGAGAATCCCACTTTACAGTAACCACGGTCCTGGTGGTAAAATGTCCACTTCAAAAAGCTCCTGGTTCAAGTTTCTAACTAAAATCAGGCAAGCTTTGGATGTACCACAGGTGAAAAGACTCTTTTGACAACTCTCCTGCCTTTTATGAATTTCATTCTGGAACCCAGAAATGGCTTCTTATAAAAAGTTAATTAAACTTACATATTACCAAGGAAGTTTCATTTTCAGCAAAGCTACACTTTATAGTGAAGAAACCCACAACAATGACAAAAGTATTCCTGATGAACTGTTTGGGATGAATGGAGGCAAAAGGGAATGGTAAGCATTCAGAGAATCAGATAAGTTGTTAACCTCTTCAAACAATGACAAAGAATCACAAAGTCCTAGGATCATAGAATGGTTTGGGTTGGAAGGGACCTTCAGAGATCATCTTGTCCAATCCCCCTGCCTTGGACAGGGACATCTTTCACTAGAGCAAGTTGCTTAAAGCCCCATCCAATCTGATTTTGAACATGGAGACATCCACAACATCCAGCTGTTCAAATGTCCAGCCGCAGTTTTTGTAAAAAAAACTTCCTTATATCCAATGCATATCTACCCTCTTTCAGTTTAAAACCATTGCCTCTTTCTGCGTCACTACAGGCTCTGGTAAAATGTTTTTCTCCTCCTTTCTTGTAAGGTCATTTATATATTGAAAGCCCAGAATAAGATCACCCTGGATGGAGTCTTCTCCTCTCTAGACTGAACACCACCAGCTCTTTCAGCCTTTCTTCATATGAGAGCTGTTCCATCCCTCTGGAACCACTTTCATGGCCCTCCACTGGACCTGTTCTAACAAATCCATGTCTTTCTTGTACTGGGGACCCCAGAAGTGGAGGCAAAAGTGTGGTTTTATATGAGCAGAGTAGAGGAGGAGAATCACCTCACTCTCATGACCTGCTGGCCATATTTATTTTTATGCAGCTCAGGATACAGAAAGCTTTGATATAGAAGGTGATGGTAAACAGGGATTTTATAAGATTTTGGTGCTTCCATTTACAATAGGAGCAGGAAGAAACAGTCTCTGGGACCAATATATTATAAGAACTAGAAAAAAAATTCAAAAGCCTCTGCAAAAGTGGTCCTGATAGCATTTGTTGTGGCTTACAGTTGAGTTGATAGATTTGATGCAATTAAACTCACTCACCTTTAGCTGCTTACTTGTCAGGCTTATTTTTAGTTTACAAGGATTTAAGTATGTTCATGTTACTAACTAGCAAACAGTAAATGAAGCACTGTGACAATGCTCAAGCAAAAGCATCAGCAAACAGGAAAATATAGTAAATGGAAGAAAATCAGCACCGGAAAAAAAGCTTAGATGTATCATGGAAAGTCTCAAATCACAGGGAATTATGAAGTTCCAGATAAAATTCCACTACAAGCATGAAAGTAATGGGGAAGCAGGACTGGTGTCTGTACAAAGACAATGAGGGATAAAGACAGGAAAATGAAAGAGAAGATGAAAATCCAGCAACTTGTCATTACCTGGAAAAATACCTAAAAGGCTGGGAGAGATACTTATATAGGACTTTAATTTCAGGCATCTTTATCCATATACACCTACACTGCAGTTAAAGGGATTCTCCAAAGCTGCTCTCAAGTTTAGGCTCCATGTCCACATCAGTGACTTTTCAAATTTGACCCCCAGTCTGGGTGCACAGGGGAGCCTGCAGGCCCAGTCATGTAATACCCTGTTCTATGGTATTGGGCAATTAGTAACTCCGCAAGAAATGTTCTCAAGTGGTGGTAGGGTTCCTCATCTTTATTGGAAGTAGATCTAAGATCATATTATTTTAAAAACATGAACCTAGTAAGAGTATAGAGGAACGCTGGTTCCACACCCACGGCCAAGCAGCTAAAAAGGATTTTGTCATTGCTAAGAAATCCACTGAACATACATGTAACTTTGAATATATTAAAACTACTTAAGTAGGGATAGAATAGTACACAAGAGATGTCATTCCAGACAACACAACATTACAAGAAAGCCCCAGTAAATGGGTCAAGACAATGAATTAATGCAAAATAAAAATGAATACCAACATAATTACATGAATAACAAATTCAAAATACAAGGATTCAAACCATGAAAATCAAGAAAGGAAACAAGTGACCTAAAATATAGGCATATTCGTCATGATGCACATTATGTGGAAACCAACGTGCAGGAAGAAAAATGGCCTATCTTTAGGCGATAAAGCCCAATGCGTAGGGAAGATAATAACTTTATCCTGTAAAGTCCTGCTGTCTCAAGAAGGAAAAAATAAGTAACAATCACTAAGGCCATAAAGATTTCTAGTAAAAGGAAGGATAAATTCAGTGTAACTTTAGAAGACTAAGAGCCACTGAGGGTGAAGTTTTCCAGATTCTGTTTCTATGTTTGCAACTATGCTGTTAGACCAATGACTAAATTCAATTGCCACTGGTTTATGGAGCCAGGTGCAATTTAATGCCAAGAACACCAGTAAATAGCAACGATAGACTGGAGAAGTGAGGCCAAGTGTTGGTCATCTACAATAAAGTCATTCAGGATCCAGTGGGCAAATACAGATTCTTGGTAAGAAGCCCATAAACCAACAGACAAGGAAACCAGGGAATGGTAGACCTATAGGTAAGCTGAAACTAGAAATAGTTACACAGTCTGGAAAACTACAAGAACATAGAATGTCTTTAATGTAGCTGCCATCCAAAAAGGCACCATTTCAACACTTGACATTTTCAGTGCAGCTGTATAGAACTGCTGAGAAATCCTTCAAATAAATTGTAAAGTGCCCCCAAACCTAGATATTTTGAAGAAAAAAGAAATCATTATCATAGCCACAACATCCTGCAGAGTGATTAGAGTGAAAGTGTGATTTTCAATGGCAAATTAGGAAAAATACTCATAAAAAACTAGCAGGCCAAAGCCATTGTTGGTAGGTACATAATATCCACAGAAAATGCATCTGAAATTAGTGCATAACTTGTGTTAGGTTCCTATATCAGAATTGTTAGAAAATGACTATGAAAAAGCAGTACTAAGTGTATTTGAATGGTTACAACACATGACTTTGAAACTTCTGTGCTGTGCATTTAGAATAAAAGTTACTCAAAAAAGCCACTTATGTTGGAAATGCAGTGTAGGCCAAGCTTGCCAGAGCATAGAGAGTGGAAGGGAATATGAGATAATGTTATCAATACCCTATAATGTCACTGCAAGTTTGAAAACCACAGCAGAAGAGTGGCAGCCAGCCAGAGGTCCTCAAAAAAGTACCAGCAAGAGTCTTGACTACCACTTGGCTTTGTGTGGCAGGAATATAAAAGATAATGTATAGCAAGAACTACTAGGATACCACTGAACACTGAAGACATAAATGTCTATGTGACTCCCACTAATAACATCACAGACCTGAAACCCTTTGAAGACTACTGGGTTGGAAGGAGTGTGATGGTTAAATATTGTTCACATCATCCACATTCCAGTAACCTGCAGTCTCAATACCTTATCAAACCCTTGAAGAAAGACACAGAAAAAGCAGTATTTAAATGGCAATAAAAGAAACTACAAGAAGCCTGGATATACATCAAGAAGTCAGTCTGCAGAAGGCAGGTGGAAGTCAATCTTTATGCAACTGAATTAATAGCTAAAGTTGTAACCCTGTTGTAAATAAAGCCTTTATTTAGGTTTTCAGTCATTAGTCTTTATATGATATTCATCAGCCCATGGTCCATAGATTAGGTTGGATTTTTTTTTTTACTTCCCTTTGTAGAAAGAAATATCTATCTTTATTCCAACAGGAACAGCTGATGGGGGCAGGGAGGATTGTTTGGGTTTTTTTGTTGTTTTGTGTGAGCCATATTTTCAGAGACTTGAGAAATTTTCCAGAACCTGCTCCAGGCTATTCTATTGATATTTCCAATTCCTCAGAGATTGTAAGAAGGGATTAACTGTTGGATAATATTCACAGCAGAGACCACGAACACTAGAAGTTGAAGGCTTTGCAGCATAATAATCTGTGGAAATGTCATCTGAAAAGCTGAGATAATGTCTGAAATTTGCCAATGGGCAAGAATACTGTATCTGGGGATGTAAAAAAGATAGGCTTGAGCTTGATTTTAAGAATTCAAGAAAAATGGAATTGAATCTGAATAGAGAGACTTGTGGCTCTTTGGATTAAGTCTCGCAGGAGATAAGCACTTGCTGACCTTCAGTCCCTCTGTGCTGTTCTGCCCAGACTTTTAGTGCACTTGAATGTTTGTTTCTTGACCTTGAGCTCTAGCAAAGCAAAGAGGTTAAGAAATTCTTGAATTGGATCTGTTATTATGATGATCTTTTCATGAATAATTTTTTGGCAGGGTTAGTGTAAATCTGGATGCTATTCATGAACAGATAGTATTGCAAGGTACAGAGGAAAAATCACTGATTCTGTGAGAAGAGCAAATGGCAATGTGCTGCCAAGGGTAGGTGCTTATCTTTAGGACAGATGTTTTGATGAGCTGCACAGTCAGAAATCTTGCAAGTCAAGAACTGCAGAAGGCTGTTATGGAAAGTATGTTGAATTTCTGTTCCATGTAGTCCATTATAGATAACTGTGGTCAGAAGACAATTCATACGTAGTATATTAGCTACGCTTTCTTCAGCTTTAGGCACTGAGACCCTATAAGTGTATCAGTGTAGATCTGTGTCCAGTCAAACTAAGGCCAAACAGCTATGTCAGGAATTAGCAGCAGTGTGGCATCA
Source organism: Coracias cyanogaster (assembly GCA_033124195.1). Classification (NCBI taxonomy): domain Eukaryota; kingdom Metazoa; phylum Chordata; class Aves; order Coraciiformes; family Coraciidae; genus Coracias; species Coracias cyanogaster. Next base: position 184,697 of record JAVSBS010001272.1, read on the forward strand.
GGATGCACCTAACCATGCAGTCTTGCCAACCTGTAGCTTTCTTGAACAAATACGCCTGAAATGAGATGCAGTATGCCAACAGAGGACTGTGTGGTGAGGCATAGGTTAGATAATATTTTGTCTTCTATATGTGTTCTATCACAATGTTTACTATTATTTTAGAACTGTATATTATTTACTCTAGTAGTCTGTAATAACGCCAAAGCTTTATTTCTAAAGAGCTGCTGCCTAACCTGTTATTCTTCTTACATTTCTACAGATTACTTTTTTTTTTTTTTTGCTAAACAGAGTACTTTGCTCATTACTTTTTGGAGGCAGAGGTTTCCTCTATTCTCAGTGCTGACATTTCTCTCTCCCAACTCTGTCTATGTATTAAGACAATTTTTTCCCCACCTGAAAATCAGTATCTTCAGGAGTGTTGGGCGCTCAGTCACTCTTACATGGTAATGTGCAGAATAATGTATCTTGCAGCTTAAGGTATATAGAGGTTTTGGATCCTTTTTGTTTTGATATGAATTTTAAAAGGCTGTACTACTTTGCTCTCTTTCGTATTGATGTTTCTGAAAAAGAATCTGAAGCAGAATGAGACCTGAAAAGTTTCCACTCTTTTTGCTTTGGTAAATACTTGATAAGTACCTGTTCTAGGAGAATACAGGGTGTTCAAAAGGTAGAATAGTATGGATTAAATAACACATACTTCAGACACTTATGTGTTTCTAAGGAAATTTTTCCATTACCTCTGAGCAATTTGGGTCTGCTGCTCACAGTTGCAGGAAGATCCTCCTGTTCCCCTTAGTTGTCAAGGCTACAATCTCTGAGTTTCCTGCATCTCTCCCTACCTTCATTTTTAAATATTCTCCAGACTTGGTGTGGTCACTTGTTTTCATGGAAGTAGAAATCTTCTTCTCTTTCCTCTGCTTCTCTTTCCTGGGACCCCTTTCTGATCCAGTGTGTATAGGCAGGGTAAACAGATGGTCTCCCTTCCTGCTCAGCCACGTCCTCTTTAATAATGTGCACAATTTACTGTATGCACAGCAAACTATGCTCAAAGAAACTAATCAGTACCATTTCTCACTCAGAGGCTGATAAAGTAAATGTCTTTAACATGGTATTTTGGTAACTCAGAGTTGGTGGGTTATTTTTCATGCAATCAATAAATTTGGCTTAGAGAACATTGGTAGAAAGGAGGTAGATACTATATCTGTTCTATCTGATACTGTATGAAGTACACCTCAAATAAATACTCCACCCTCCAGAGGCCTGCCAGCTTTTGTCTATGTTTTGTATGCATTCAGGGCTGCCTGAAAAGCAAGATGAATCAGAACATGTTTAGGTCCTCAGTCCCACCACACTATAGATGTAAGGCAGATGCAGAGACATCTCAGCTCTCAAATGTTGAGCACTTCAGCACAAACCCGGCAAATGGAATTCTATTAAAACCAGAGATGTCTAGGAAATGGCACTGCTCACAGAGGGAAAAAAAAAGACTTAAACAAAAGGAAGCTGTGAGGTGCCCCCATTGACCTTGTGTATATTCTGCCATAGCTTAAAAAAGGTACATGAGTCAGACCACTTATCTTATGGCACTGCGATCTGCAGGTTTCTTAACCTAAATTCTTCCCTTTACTAGGTTCTTTCTTTCAGTTATGACCTGGCCAGCTAGCACGGTTACAAAAGTACTAAATTGCACGCACAAAAGCTGCTAAGAAGTGTTTAAATTAATTTTCTGACACTTGAACATATCCCAGATTTTTATATTGTTTGGTTGCCAGGATCTCAGTGATGTTCTTAAAACCTATGTGAAAGAGGAAAATCCAGTGTAATTTCTTTTTTTTCTCTGGAAGCATTTAAGAGTTAATTACCTATGCACAAACTTTGTATTGAGGTGAATGAAGCGTGACTGCAGCTCCTCTCCTGGGGAATGAGTTAAGACTTTCAATTTATGTTCTAATTCATACAAATTTCACCAAATATAAGTAAAACTATTAATCCTTTAAAATTATATGTCCAATATTGATTATAAAAAATAAAGTTTTCTGATGTCAAATACATGTTGCTTGTACCAGAAAACTTTAACATTAATATCATCTCTCTCAGTAATTTGTATGGTTTGTGTACTGGGCATAGTCATTGAAGATGTGAAGTATTTTGAGTATTTATGTACTTTTTATGTTGGCTTTCTCAATTCGTTCTTCAGGGCTGATACAGGGAACTGTAAAATATTTTGGAGTGATGTACACTACAGAGAAACATCAATTGTCATAAAAAGTGTGTAGGCTGATGCTTGAAGGCATTAGCAAAAGCTGTGGGGAAAATATATTTTCAGGTCAATGGATGTAGTCAATGGTGCTGAGTTCCATTACAAGTGACTGAGATATTACTTATAAATCCCAGAGCAGAAGCTATAAATCTGTTCAATGTAAATAAGTTCATTAATGGACTATAAGTGTTCCTGAGTATACAGAGAATAGAAGGCTTCATTTGGAAAGATTTGTGAAGCTAATGAGACTTTTGGTGCTCAGCTTAAAGTTTTAGCTTGTAGTCTTGTGTTTAGAATTTACTTTTTTAACTCTCATTAGAAGAAAGAACAGGAAATGTTTTCAAGGACAAAGAAACGTTTCTGTTGAGGTGATTTCCAATACCTAAAGCCTTTCTCTTGATAACAGGATTTTGCTCTTTCTATTCTTGTACTAGTTTATTCATTTTAAAAAATTGATCTACATTGTCATGACCCTGAGGAGACCACTAGGTGTTAATGGCCCTGAGCAGCCTCATGTAGGACCCTATTATTGGGGTCCAGGACCCCATTTCAGCTCAACCCAGGGCTATCAGTCCCTGCCCCAGTGATGCTGTAGGATGCCAGTTCCAAGCCCTGTATTCACCGCCTTGGGTCTTACTGAGTTGGGCTGGGCCTGCGGGCTGATGTCCCATCCTGGCCTCAGTCTGTCCCTGTCCCCAGAGAGATGCCCAATGCACTGGGCTTGGGGATGCCCCCAGCTGCACCCCAATCCTGCCCAGCTCCCTGCCAGTGGAATGACCCCTGCCCATGAGGACCCTCTGCTGCTCTCCATGTTCAACTTGAGGGAGCTGCTGGCCCTGCTCACCCTGGCATCCATCATTTCATAACTGAAATCTGAGGTGGAGATGTTAATTTTAGCTGCAGACCGAACAAATATTCACCCATCCGTCACACAGTTATGTGCTGCTGTGAATCTTAATGTCTGTCTCTGTTAAAGGAAGGCTTTTGTAAGCTGAATGTTTTGAGATATAAACTATGGAGTAGATTGATAAGAAAAATGTAGCTTTGAAATTGCTTAGCAGTTGGAAAGTAATATTTGAGTAAATAAGTGCTTTACTGGTCTTCCATTCAAATGATTTCTATGAGACATTAGCCTGATTGTTTTCTAAGAGATTTTAAAAGTAAATCTTACTGTATATTTGCCATTCAAATGAAAAAAATCTCTGCTTTGGCTAAGTGAAAAGTTTCCAGTTTATAAAACCTTTCTGAGTATTTACACACATGCCATTTAATCATCCAGAGCCATCATTTTTATGCGTAAGACACAGAAAAGTGAATTTCTATCAGACTTCTAAAAATCTATTATTGCTTTCAGAAACCATTTGTGTCACAGTTCTGTATTATTGTCACTCTTTAGAATGTTATTACTCATTAGACAAAAAAGCAGAGCATTTTATTTACAGTTGCTTGCAACTCTGGAACCAAATGAAGCCCTGCTTTTTCAATACCCACTGAAAGGGTGCTGAGCACTCCACAGTTAATAGCCCTGCAACACTGAATCTTCCAGGGAGGCCAAACATAAGAGGAGGGAATTTCTATTTCCATCCTTCAGGACATGTTTGTATGTGGATTTAGTTATAGATACCTTTGGAAAGCAGGAGTACATAGGATGTTATGTTTTTAGGGGAGGAGTATTTAAGAGGTAAACAAATAGCTTTGGATTTCTGTCCATTCACAGCTTCACTACTTTTAGCATTAAGGACTGACACTAACCCTTTCATTGTTCATCCTGAAGGTGTTTTTTTAATTCTAAGTCCACCCTGTCCAGAAGGGATCCTTGAAAGGTGGGGATCCTGGCAAGCAGCATGTATCTGTACAGTCCTGTAGACTTTCAGTGGTTGGGTTTGGTATTGGGACAACCCAGGCCATCCTTGCAGCCTCCCTGAAGGCATACTGCCAATACTTTTATTGCAGGTAATGTAATAATTCCCATAACCTATTGTCAGCTGTCAGAGGACTATAGTTTTGTTTTGGGAATTCTGCAAAGTTTGAGATAGTGTCAAAATACTTTTGCACTTATGAAATACAGTCTTTCTTATTTGAAGGGTCTCAGTACACCTTGAAGACATTAATTGAAGACCGGTGAAATAAGCCTAAATGTATTTAAACTTAAATGCATTTAGACAGTTAAATTTTTTATTAGACTTAATCTTGTTATAAAATGATATCAATCCTGTTTCACAGCATATATTTTTCATTACATGTATGGACCAGTATTGATAATATTTTTGTTCTTTCTGGAAGTAGTCTAATACTCTTTCTGTTAATTATTTCTCCTTATATACAGAATCTCCTTCTAGGAAATGATCTCTAACATGGGAAAGCACAGGCTCCAAAAAGAACGATGCTTATGCTCAATTGAAGCCAAGCAAGTGATATTTGACAGACATCCAACATGATCTTTCACTTTGAAGGATTTTCTTAAGAAGGAAGAAATGATATTTGATGAGACTATTAAAGGAACACTGTGTCTCATTTTGGTATCGATAGCATACAAAGACTTTCTATAGGTGTTAAAGTCTTGGGGAATATAAAAATAACTATAACTACAGCTTATTGTCGGCCTTGCAGCTTGAACTCTTCAGTTTATTGCACAATTACTGCTTGAGAATGTTACTTGAATTTAATCTTTAAGTACCTGCAGAAGCTTATGTAACGCCTGAATATTTTTATATTTTTAGATACATGTATATTTCATCTAAAGGAAGACTACAGACATACAATATCTAATAGCTGGTAACTAAGGTCAGTAAAGTTCAAATTTAGGGTAGAAGATACTGTTTTCCAGGTGAACATGGAACACATATAGGCATCACCATGCAGAAAGTCATATCCCTGTGTGCGCAAGTGACAGGACTAGATGAGTATGACAGTTTCCTGGTAGAGTGGAATAGTTTGCATGGGACTTCATCCCATAAACAAATGCTTCATTTAAAGCTAGTATTAGATACACTGCAAGGAGGATATATAACACAATCACATTTTAAAAATATTTAGGGTGGAATTGCTTTCATAGAACTTTAGAAACCCAGAAGTTATATGTTTAAGTTTCAGCTAGTTTAACTTTTAAGCTCCCTTTGTAGTCACTAGGGCAAAATGGAACTGAACTGTGAAAGGACTTCCATTTATATGGCCAACTTGGGATAAAATGAAACAAGGCCTGCTTCTCTAAATAAATCAGGGTGGAAGGGGTGCATTTGGTGACCAGCTGGGAGCTATGATGCTAACTCTAAAATGATTACACTAGGACGTATGACAAGATTTCTGGCTCTTTCGCTTTTTATACATTTTCAAAAATTAGGTCCTATCATTGTCTTGTTAAAATCGTTTATGTATACCAAGAAGTGAACGGAAATATTATTTATAACAATCTTAAACTGCTTTTTTTCTTAGTTCATCAAGTTCTGGGATTTGGGATTTGTTTGTGTTTATTTACTTGTTTCTACTTAAAAATTAAAGTCCATACTACATATAAAATTTTGCAAATGGTTTCTCTTACTGTCTTACCAAATGTCATCACCCATGTCTTACACTTCAGTAATTGGTTGGATATTTGACAAAAAGATAAAACGTATCTACGAAATACACTTTATAAATTAGATAGAAGTTATGGGGAATATTAGACACATTGATGTTTTTGGGGCAGGCTGGAGAAGATACATACTTGGCAAGCTTCAGAGTAATTTGAGAAGAGGAAATCATACAATGTTGTCTTGTTCCTTCCCTTTTCTAGTTTTATACAATCCCGGAGATAAGGCTCTTGTTACCAATTGAAACTACCCTTATGTGAAATTTAGTAAGTGTTTTGTTTTTAAACAAACTTGTAGCCTTGTAGGATGGATTTTTATTTCTTATTTTTCCATTTCATGCTAGTAATATTTGTGTGTGAGCTTCTAAACTCAGCAAAGTTCTAATTTATACAGTCATTTTGAAAACAGAATACTTTGTTTACATCAAATAAAACATATTCATATGAGACTAGACATTAGATTAGGCATTGCACAGCAGGTCTTCCACAGTAACCTAGTTCTAATTGCCTCTGGATATGTGGAGATTTCTCAGACATTATACAGTCATGGAAAAAATACTTAATTGGTTTGGTGAGTGAACTGAAGTTTAGGACTCTTCTGTCCTAAACTTCTGTTTCCTCCTTGCTCCAGGTATGTATGACAGAGAAAATGGTTAATGATTGATACAATAAACTTGCATGACACATCAAATTTAAATGACACGTTAAAATATTTCTCTAACCACTGCATACAGACCCATACCTGTATTAGTCCCTGTGAATCTTACAATGTTTCTTTGAGAATCTTTCCACAAGAAAGATGGACAATACTAAACTCTCCAGGGGGCTGTGATTCTGGCCCTCATTTAGGAGTTGGCAGTTATGGTTTTGCTGTTCCTCAGGGTTGTGGGAGGAGGGGAAATCATTGCCCCAGCACCATCCCTAATCAATTCTTCTAGCACTTTGTCACAATTAAATACTTGTAGGATTCACATGATACTTCAGTTTTAAACACATTTAATCATTGTCAGTGTTCTGTTATTGGTGCTAGTCCACAACCAGACATGAACACTGCATTTCCATGTAGGAAGTTATATACATATATACACATATATATTTATATGAATATGTGTATATGTGTGTAGAGTTATGCAATACAGACTTCATAATAGATGTGGTATTATTTTCTACATAATTTTGTTTGTAACTATGTGTTTCCTCATTGTTTTTTGAACCACTGAGTATTAAACAAAAATTTTTGGTACTCTGATCACAATAACACAAGGATCTTCTTCCTGGAATAAAAGATAACTTAGGCATGGGGAAGGTATATGAAAGCCGAAAAGATTTATTTCCTTTTATGTCAGTTTGACTATATTAGCAGTGATTTTCTCTGGAAGAAACGTACGTTTCCTGTATTCTATGTCCCTTTAAAGTCTCTCACATTACCTTTAGCTTTGATTAACACAAACTGTTACATCTCATGTGTGCTTTTTGCCTCCCTGTTGCTCACTCCTTTTGCCTAAAGATAGAAAATGAACATAAAATTAATTCTAATACAGACTGAAAACATTTACAGCCTTATTGGGCTTTTGTATTAAAATAAAAAGCTTTAAAATAAGTTTTAAATGCAGAGAACAATGCAGTAATGAACTCTAATATGCATAATTTGCTTATTCAAAATACTTCTAAGACACTACTTATAAAAATGCCTTTATTGTTGTAATGTGAAACCATAATCTTCCACATTGATGAACAGTTAAAAGTCAGTGCAAACTAAGAAATTAATTAATAAAATTATATAAAGAAGCTAATTTTGTTTGTGCATGTGAATATATTTTCTGTCCAGGAACACCGGGAAGTCTGAAAGGACCATAAATCTTAACTCAAGTCTTTCTTGTTTTTCCCATTTTCCTCAAAAATCTTACATTGAAGTGCTCATCTGAGTACACTTCTCCTAGTGAACCCTTTAAGATTATAAACTTTTCCTAGAGGTCCAATACCTTTCCATCTACCCCATAAATTACAACTCCCTTGTAATCTGTTAGTGTTATAATGAAGACTCACTGGCAATGTAGTGTGTTTTAATAGACAAATTACTCTAAATTAAGCTCTAACCATCTGTTCCATTCTCATTTATGACTCTAAAAAGAACATATTTTAAAATTATATCATTTAAAAATAATGTAAATGATTGAAGTCTGCAGCAAGGCTTCTGCAAATTTGTTCATTCAGTGTATCACACTTATGGTAATAGTGATGTTTCTTCCTTGCTCCAGGCATGTATGAAGGAAAAAGTGGTTAATGCTTGATACAATAAATTTGCAGTTATTATGACGCATTAAGTATGTCAAAAAAAGATATTTTACTCCTAGAGAGTTACACTAAATGTAAATCTCCATATTGGAGCATCCTGATGGGATACCTGGAGGCAAAGCTTTAGCTAATTCTACAACTTGTAGGGGGTTAAGGATATCAGAGGCATTAAATGCTGACAACTGCAGTTTTAATATGCTGGGGAAATGGAGCTATTCCATATCACTTTCTGTATTTGTTAACAGTTATGCCACCACCAGGGATCTCACTAGGATTTATAGAGAAAGAACATGCTGATAGCTATTTAGCGGGAAAACAGTAATTTTTTTCTTTTCTCCTGCAGACTCATTCAGTAGTAAATTGTGGTACAGACTGATAATGCAGCAAGGAAAATGGAAGACATGGTATTCTTAAGGATGCAATTGAATGTCCAAGTAAATCCCTTTTCCTCTCATTGCCTGTCTGCTCTGTGTCCTCCATGTTTTAAAAGTATTGTATTAAATACTTATATTGATCTCATAAGTGCGATAACTTTATTACTGTTGATTTTGACTTCAAAATAAGCATCAGCAGTCTAAGAATATTTATCCCCGACTCTTCATGTGACTGCTGCATTAGATTGGGAGACAGATTTTAGCAGTAGACAAGTACTACTTACCGCGCAGAGACACCTTTTCTCATGCAAGATGTGACAGGCTTCTGATCTCACAGAAACATAATACAAGATCAGCTAAAACTAAGAACTGACTCTGATCTGCAGTTTATCACCATATTAAGCTAAAAGTTGGCAGCCGTCTCACCACTCTGCAGTTTCACAGGTAGCAATTTTGCCTGGGCTTAAATGATCAGGATGCCTCTAGAGACAGTGAAGAGTGTGACGGGGCTGTTTCTTACGTGTGCTTTTAAACAGGTTGAATTTCCTTTTGGAAGTGTCAGTGCCTATGGAGACAGGCTGTTTGACTGGGGCAGGCAAGATGCTACACTGTTAGACAGCTAAACTTAGACAAGAAGAATGCCAAAGTTAGCATTTACTCATAGCACTTCATTTAACATCTCCTTTTCAATCATTTGTAGAATGACATCCATGATTATAAAGGGAACATCTGCTGATGGCTTTAGGAGGTATTAAGTTTGGAATGACTAATTTAGTCATGTAATTAACAGAAATATGGTTTGTTTGGCAGAATAGGAGAAACACACTATAGAGATACTGATGATAATTGTGAAGGCCAGTAATAGAAATCAAAATGTATCACTTTAGTACATTACATGTCTGAGTCTGTCATTCCAAAGTAAGTGCCTCTTAAAACCAGATGCTCCCTCTGCAATATTTGGTGTGCGTTTATAATGGATGGACAAAAGAGATATTATGTCTTTTGTTATCACTAAGCACCAAGGTCAAATTTAGCAAGTAAGCAATGGTTTCAGAGCTTTCATTATATACAAAATAATTCTGTTTAATTCCTATAGAAATGTCTCTGCCTTTGGGAGATTTTCTAGGGGTTTTTTGGCCATCTTTTTTCATTTGTCAGGAGATATAAATTCTAAAGTGTGCTTTCTTTTTTAACCTCGTGAATATTAGGAACATAATTCAGATCTTCTCTCTTTTTTTGGCTGAGAGTGTACTGGAAGGATAATAATAGGATGCATGTGGCTAGCTTTCACACTGTAGCATAATGAAACTAGCCAAGATGTTCCTTCTCTAGAATATTAATCACTTGGATTAGAAACTATATCAATATAGGGAAAAAAGGGATTTTACTGTAAACAAAACTTATTGACCTTTTGTCATTTAAACAATTACTTTTTTTTTGTTTCCAGAGTCCTTGGAATTTATTATTTTCCAATTACTCATTTATTATTTTGTATATGATTTCACTCAATTCCATTTGAATTTATAAACTAACCATGTAACACTGAGTGCTTTCCAGTATACAGTTAAGAGCTGTGATTAAGGCTGTTTATCTGTGGTTCATTATTTTCTATTTTCCACCCCAGTCTTTGTAGTATTTTATTTTGCCAGGCTTTTAAAATCTATTTTATTTCATGTATTTTAATTAGTAAAATGCTAATAAATTAATCTTGAATTTGGTAAAAGAAAGGCAGAAACCTACCCTCCCCTTACTTTTCAGAACTTCCCTATAGACTTTCTTTTTTTTGCCAGCTATTTTAGCCTTGCAAATCAACCTTTTGTTCAGTTTCATAGAACTCCCACTTTTGGCAAATTTCTGATTGTCTGGTACTGTTCCACTCATCCCAGGAGGAATGAACTCATGAGCAGAGCAAAGGTGAGGAGTTGAAAGTTCATGGTAAATGAATGTTCTTATATTATTCCATTATTTACACTGTGGATATTACTGCTATCTAGATGGAATCTTTTGGTGTACATATTCAAAAGAATCACATGGCAAATTTTTTCCTCAGTGGGAGCTGAACTTATGCTTGCATACATGCAGACTTTCCTGGTGAAAAGGAGGATTGGAAAAGACTGTTAGAAAGGGAGAAAAAGGAAATTGGACATTTTGAAAATTACTGAAAAGTTATTATTTTCCTCTCTAGAATTTGGTTCACTAGCAAGGGTTTAACAATATAACTTAATGTGTAGTTTGTCTTTAGTGAAAGTTTTTACAAAAGTGAAACAAAGTCTAATTTTCTTCCTGTCTAAATTTTCCATTTGTATTTAGGAGGTGATAAGTTTGGGGCCATAGTGGCTATTACTGTTCCTTTCTATGCCCTTTGAGAGCTGAAACTATGAAATGAAGCCAAAGCTGCAGCTGCAGCAGTGAACATGCACTTTTTTAATGAGAAACATCTTGCAGTTTTCCCCTTCCCCACAGCAAAATTTTGCCTAAGATGAAAAATAGCACATCATGTTACAATTAGGCCACAATCCATTAATATTTAATTTTGTTGAGATAAAATTAAATGCAGGTATGACAGATCTTTTAATAAATTCTGGTTTTTGCACATATTGTCTCACAGATAACATGGTATGTAGTACTATGCATTCAGAAAAATACATTATTCTGTCTTTTCTGTAAGTTAAACTCTTATTTTTCAGTTTTATGTGAATATTTTCCACTGATTGCAATCTTATACATAAGAATTTACCTGACAGAAAATTTTGGTACTATTTTATGTAGTACTTTTATATAAACAAATCTTAGATTCAGTGTGCTGTCATGTCAGCTTCATGTACTTCTTCAGTTTTATTAATTCTAACATTCGTCTGTTGAAGGAGTATTGATTTATTGTGTGTAGAAATTCCACAACACCCTATTTTGCTTTGACAGCTGTATTTATTCCAGTGAGTTAATTAATGGGAATCCCAGTTGTTAGGATGATTTTCTGATGTGTCGACAAAACCCAAAGAAACAGCTGACAACTACACACTCGGGTTTCAAGAAAAAAAAAAAAGGTTTCTTTCTTTTCCTGCTCCTCAGGTACAGAATATAGATATTGCCCACTGGAAGGAAGAATGAATCCAGGCATATCATTCAGTTTCATTTTGAAATCCGCTTTTGTAATAGTTCCTTTTTAAGATTTATTTGTAATATTGCTAAATTAAAAACAAAAGAGTTGAAGCTAAAATAATTCTATTATTTTCATAGCCATCTGAACTACTTCCCACAGTGAATTAAGCAGTGTGATTAAAGTGATTAATTTTCTTTCATAGTTGCCTTTATTTGGCAATCTATAATCTGAGATGTAGGAATCTTTAATCTAGCAGTTAAAGGCATAACGAGATATTACGGTGGCTGAAAGCAGAAGACAGAAACATTTTAACTGGCAATTAAGCACAACTTTAAAAACCAGGATGAGTCTGACCTTAATTTTGAGCATCTCATTACATTGAGGACAATTAATAATTGGCATGTCTTCTCATGGAAAGTGACAAATTCATCATCATTTGGAATCTTGAAATCAAGATTAGATGTCTTTGAAAAAAATGTTCTGTAGCACAGTCAAAATTTAAGATTAATAACGTTAATTTATGATAAAAAGGAAAAAAAAAATTTCCCAGTATGAAAGGGCAAGAAATTCTTTCATCTTTGTTATTTAGAAGTTGGAGAATATGATTGTAGTGGATTCTTCTCATCTTAAAAATTTCTGGCTCTGCAAAAAGCTGTTCAAATAACACATTATATGAGTATAAGCAGGAGGCAGAACATTTTGAAGTGAAGAATGACATTAGGGAGGCAGTCTGGTTTAGCAATTAGTGCATGGATTCACAAGTCAGAAATTCTACATTCTATTCCCATATCTGACATTGATTAGCAAGTCACATTAGGACTTATTATCAGAAGTCAGATATGCAGCTGATCATCTAATTAAGATCATCATGCTATTAGCATAACTACATTTGCAAATCATGCATGCAGAGCTTTAGCCTTTGTTTAACCTTGATCTGTGATATGAAAGCAATCTATGTTACGAGTTGATTCAACCCTCTTATTCCATTATTTGAGCAGCTCAAAATTTTTAATATATTTATCCTCATCAGATTCTGTCCAACTAGGTATTATTATTTATCCTTATTTTAAGAAAGTGGAACTGCAGAAAAAAGAAAATAAAAAAGAAAGGTTCTGATTTCCAAAGATACTTAAGCATTTAAAGATGCAGATAATAAATTAATGGAATTTTCGTAAGCCCCAAAGAAGGTCACATTCTTCAGTCCTATACACATCTTAATGACATTTTACATGCCTAAATCACTTTATAATTTGGTTCTGCATCTCATGAGTGTCTAAGAAGTCAAAGTCCAGTTGGTCCATGTTAGCAAGTACCATAGATCAACATAAGCAGATTACTAAAATGAAACACTCTGTACTGGATCTGGCTTTCATGCATTTCAGGAAGCTTTAACATTGGGCTAGTTCTAGCCATGCTGTGAACTGAATGCTTGCCAAAGCTCACTTTCTACCTGCTTTCATTCCAAAATCCAATTTGTGTGTAGATCCAAGATCAGTCCATAATATAAATGAAAGCATTATTAAATGGGGCTGATCAGGAAATCTGCTTCAAAAGATGACACCTGAGCTAAAATGTTGATGTAGGCTCACTCTGTGCTTCTTAGAATAAAAACAACCTAGGAAGTAAGTAACTGGATTTCTGTCTGCAAAGGTGGACAATATTGATGCCCTGGCTTGAAAAGTTAGTAAGAAACTTGGTCACCTGAAAGTATGGTAAGATTGTTTTGAAGTAGCTCACTGAAAAGCTGGACCGAAACAGTTAAAACTGACTTGAGAAGGGATATATGTGATTTACGGAAGGTTATCCAACTTAACAAAACAAAATACTTAGCACCTGTCCAATTTTGAAAATATTGCCATATTCTGGGATTATTTTAGTAAATATTCCGAACCTCTCTTGGCCAAGTTTATGAGAGAAAGTAATAATTTTCCATCCGCTACACTGCTTTCACATTTTCATGACTTTTCCATATGATGAGAAAATGAAATAAATGTCTCATTTCAATGTTATTAAGTATATGAGTAAAATGAAAGACATTTATAAAATTAAATACTCTTCCATGCAATAAGGCGAAAGTGAGATTAAAATTTCAAAGAACAAATATGGTTGAGTGTTTCAGACAGGTAAATATTTCAAAGGTCTCCTGGAATATCTCCTGTAATTACTAAATCCAGTAACCGCTGTGCCATTCTTCTGAATAAATTAATTTTGTCATTCTTACGTTTTCCAGAGAGATATAATGGACATAGGGAGGTGTTCTGTGAACTGATTTCTTACCTAAATATTTTAATTTTTCCAAAATATAGAATGAACATTTATCACTGTACATTTGAAAACACCCCCAAAGAAAAACAGCCCACATGACAACTGCAGATGCACAAGATTTTCTAAACTATCTAGATTTCCTCCTTTTTTTTCTTGTGCTTTGGTAATGCTGAAGTACTTAAGTAATAAATACACATGAGCATTACTCAACAGAGGTCAGCTAAAGAATGCTGGAAAAAAAAGCCATTTCATGCCCTGAAATATTACATCAGAGTTAAAAATACAGGATATAAACAACAGATATTGAAAACACCCATATGAATTGAATAGGGTCAGAGGTTAGTAACATAACATGAAAAATCTATATGGTTTTTAGACCAAAAAATTACTTCTTTGTGGATTTTATGTTTTTATGTATGCATTTATTTACTTGTTTTCTAGGACATCATTTATGAGATAACAAGACTGAGCTTGTATTATCTTTCCATGTTCCTAAGTGAAAAGACATCTTAATTCACATCCTTTCCCCTAGCTTTGTGTTGGAGTTAAAACTTTGAGCCTTCACGAGTTTTAACAAATACTATGGTTCACTCAAGAGAGTCTTCATTCACTCTGGAAAATTAAGTTACTTCTAGAGATTTTCCAGATGTTACTGCCAATAATTTTTGTGCTATCCTAACACATCCCTTCAAAGTCTGCTAGTCTGATGGATAAATTGAAGGAGATGGGCTTATAAAAGCATACTGCTGTTCTTTTCTCCCAGTACTGTATATGCAGAACTCTTCAGCTGTCCTTTTAATGTAAGTACTATGAACATATTTCCATTAATGTTATTGCTACAGCTTGGCAGGTAATTTACAAAGCCAAAACTTAACACTCCACATTATCCTGTATAATAAAATATTTTTAACCAAAAAATATAGTTTTCCTCTATAATTGGTGGGAATACTCACAGTTTACTTTTTAAAATTTTATAACTTTTCCTAGAAATTATTCTCATGGTGTCTCTTCCCCTCCAGTTTTAAATTTGTGAAGGCTTCCAGATCTGGCAGCAAAATTAATTTCTTTTATAATCATGGTCTTTCGATTTATTAGCCATATTGCCTCTTCTGCCATGTAGAAAAGAGGATCTCTAAACATCTTGGAAATAAAAGGCTATTTATAAACAACAGGGCTTCCTAGACTGCTTGTCTATATAGTGTTACCTTGGAAATGATTTAAAAATTTAAAATCTAAAAGAGCACATATAAACTTTGTGTACTTCTGCTGTAGTTTCTCTAGAAAAATGCTCCCTTTTCTAAATACTGAACAAACGGTTATAAAAGGTGGGACATTTCCTGTGTTCTCCGTTCTGATATTTGAAGCCTTTATCTTGGATTTCCCCTGAGAAATGGGAGGGCTGGGAAATGAAATGAAGGTCTTTATAGATCTTACAAACATATCTTATGAATAATAGATCTATAAACATCTATTTATGGGTGTATTTTTTACGTTTTAATAAATAGTCTTTATCTATGGAGTTTATGAATGGCTGTTATAACATGAAAGTTGGAGGTGGAAATCTGTTTCATTAAAGGCTGATACAACCTGACACACATCCTAAACGCTATCAACATCTTCCTAATGACAGTACCATAGTGGATTTTAGTGAAAAAAACACTATCAGTGGAATATGGAAAGTCTCTATAGAAAAATACGGTGATCCTTGACATCTTGGGCATGAACATGAATGACTTGGTGTCTGCCAAGATATTTGCTACCATAGATAAAAAATAGTGGAGTGGAATGGATTTTCAAGATAGCTTCAGAAAGAATTTACAATGTATCTGAAAGAAACATCAGCTAGGAAAAAGCCTTTCTATGAGAAAATGCTCTGAAGCCATTATTCATCTAAGTTACCTGTTGAGTTTATAGAGAACAAGAAATACATGTCAGGATGAAGCAGGGAGCACTAAGATATGATCTGACAGACACAGTGAATCCTAGCAGTGGTGATGTCTTTTGCAATTAAGCAAAGTTGAAGCTGGTAAACCGCAGAAAACAAGGTTTAGAAATCCTGCCATGGGTAGGGACACCTTCCAGTAGACCATGTTGTTCAAAGCCCCATCCAGCCTGGTCTTGAAAACTTCCAGTGATGAGGCATCCACAACTGCTCTGGGCAACCTGTTCCTATGTCTCACCACCCTCAAAGTAAATAATTTCTTCCTAATATCTAATCTAAACCTACCTTCTTTCATTTTAAAACTGTTACCCCTTGTCCTATCACTACACTCCCTGATCAAGAGTCCCTCCCCATTTTTCCTGTAGGCCCCATTTGAGTACTTGAAGGCTGCTATAAGATCTTCTTGGAGCCTTTTCTTCTCCAGGCTGAGCAATCCCCCTATCTCAGCCTGTCCTCAACGAGGAGGTGCTCCAGCCCCCTGATACCTCTTTATCTCCATATCCTCATTATCTTAGGAGGTAATCCAATACCATGACAAGAGGTAGTACTATTAGAAGCTGGACAGATAATTATTCAACAACATCTTTGAGAGGTGACTAAAGAGATCTGGACACATTTTAATTATTTTGTAAGATTTATCCATCTAGTCTTTTCTGTATTGCCTAATATACCTATATTCATATCATTCTCATTCTAGACTATGCTAGTGTAATCCAGACTCTGAGAGGTGCGCATAAGTCTCAACCATTCTGGCTCATGTATCTGCATCTTCTCTCCCCAGTAACCAGGACCTAAGAAGAGTTGATGAGTCCAGGTCTCACCTGAGGTAGGAAAATGAACAGGGTGCAAGTCTGAGCCCAAAAACTGGGAAAGCCTTTGTGATTTAGATGAAAGCACTACAGAGTGTGTCCAGTTTCTACTACTTTTAGCCTTCATGCCAGATGACAAAACTAAGCATGTTGTTCATAGTGTAGTCTCTATTTTATGGTTGCTGCTGTATTTTTTTCTCTTTGTTTGGTTTAAAAGCCTGTGATGGAACAGCATGGAGAAAGTCTGCCTCTACTTTTCCTGGCTGTGGCAGTCCCTGTCAGGTGGACATGGGGAGGGGGAAAGGAGGAGATTAGGATGTCTGCATGCAGACGGAAAGACTCCTGACAAAGCACATGGCTTGCCTGTTGCAAAGGAGATCTACAGCCAAGCCTCAGAGGTCAAGGAGAGGATACATTCCTAGAGACCCAGAGGGAGACTGTGTGAAGGTTGCTGCAACCCAGGAAGGCAGCACAAATTGCTGGACTCCAGAGCAGCTGGAAGGAGAGGCTCATTCTGAAAGGAAATAGAAAACAGGGGGAAGATTTGTTTTCAAACCTTTTCTTTATCTTCATCATCCAGAGGATCAGCATTTTCTCTATGTTAAGGGGTTGTCTGTGCTCTAAGAAACATAAAGATTAGAATTGCTTTAGTGTTTTGGGGTATGCTCATTCTACAGATAAAATTGGTTAGTACTACCTCAAGGCTCAGACCTCCTTAGAGTCACATCAAAACCTCATAAATGCAAATGTTTATATATAAACTTTCTGGGATGGAGGGCCTCTCTTCCTTATTTGGAAATGGCTACAGAAATATTAGTAAATTATCCCTGGTGTAATTTATTTGGCCAATCCTGCTAGTAGAAGACAAATAGCTACTATAATGGACTAGAAACCATGGAAAAATAAGCTTCCTGTTTAACTCTTGAAGGTGATCTAGTAGTGACAACCAGTCTCTAGTTAGTACTTAAGAGCATACTCTAATACTGTTTCCTATTTCCCTTAATTTTTGCCTGCTTTTCTATCTCTAGATGCTAAAATCAAACATTTCAGTTTTACAAGACAGCACCTATCACAATACACACTGCAAACAAAGTATATTTTCTTTTCTGTTTCAGATGTAGACGTGTGGGCCCCCACAGAGTCAGGCACATTCTCTGCTATCCTATATTCTCAAGTAATCCTAGCACAATACAGGAAAATAAATGCATAAGCTGTAAGACAAAACTGTCAACAAAAGACATTGATCCCTCTGTAAACTAAGCATAAAGCATTACACATTTATTTTAACCCTCTTCCCTCCTTGTCTAGGGACAATTGGCAGTGTTACTGAACATGAAATTAAATCTAATCCAAATACCATATTTTCCTGGTTTGAGTTAAAACCAAACCGATTCTGTTCAGTGATTTTACCTTTCATCTGAGTCTCTGCTAACTGACTGCACTTTGTGAAGCTAACATATTCTTGCAGACAGTGTCTGCTTCTAGCGGTGATAACACTTGATGTTTAGAGTTACTACCAAGGATTGGTGCACAGACCAAGGTCACTGCTAACTCTTGTGTACCACATCGGGGGGTGCAGAAAGGGAAAGGCCGCACCTGTGGGGAGGAGCGGCCAGGACAGTTGACCCTACACTGACCAATGAGTTATGCCATCTCATATACATCACAATTTATCAAACCTCTAATTGTGCTCCATGTTGGGTGTCATATTCATCATAAAGCTGAGGGATCACGAGGGTCTCAACCCTTCCTGTCGGCTCTTCACTGGCCTTTCCTTCCCATCTGCCTTTGGGACCCCTGTGTTCTGCGGGCCTTTGCTTCCCTTGGAGGCCTTCTTGGCTTCTTGGACCATTCCCTTTGGCCTTCCCTTCTTGGACCTTCTTGTGCCTTTGATCCCAATTCGTGTGTTCCTGAACCCAGTTCCCATCTGCGGCTGAGCCCAGGCTGGGACTTTGCCAGTGCCTGCACAGCCTCAGTGGTGACGGTGACATAATTGCCATCAGGGGGAGGTTGGGGTCGATACTGGTTTTGTATGTATCTGTATATATCCCATTTTATTATTATTATCTTCATTAAAGCTGTTTTAGTTTTCTTTTCTAATCCAGAAGCCTCTCTC
>JAVSBS010001273.1:0-10662 GCA_033124195.1 Coracias cyanogaster
CACCAGGGGGGTAATGTTGGGAAGAGCCTTGGTGCTGTGCGAGCACTGCTCAGCAGTAGTCACAACAGGGGTGTGTTCTCAACACCCTTCTAGCTCCCATCACAAAACACTGCACCATGAGGACTGCTATGCGGAAAACCAGCTCAGCCAGACCCGCTGCAGATACTTTGGATCCTGAAACATATGTAGACTATAAATAACCCCTAGTTAATCAGACTGGATTTTTAATCTTTGTATTTGGGTGTTTTTCTGAGCTTTCTTTTTCAGAATGACCTTCAACTAGTGGACTCAAGTGTTTGGCATAGACTGTGTTAAGGAAAACTATTTCTGTAGGGGAAAAAAATAATTGCTTTATTTAGTAGTACTGCTTCAAAGATGGTGGAAGTATTTATCTGAAACATCTATTATTAAAACCTGTCAGGTTGTTTAACTTTTGAAGAACAATGAGCTTGACTGGATAGCCTCAATAATCTGCTGAAAGAAATAGCTACTTAACAGCATCTTTTTATACTGAAACAAAAAGAAAAAACAACACTTCAGCAGTTCCCTGACTCTCTTGAGAAGCTGCGTTTATTTTTTTCAGTATCTCATCTACCAGTTATAGAGGTTTCTTCTAATATGATGTGATTTCAGTGGTTTGCTTAATTTTTATTTGAAAATATCTGGCATTTTCATACTTCCTGTTAAGTAGTGAAAAGTGAGTAATTGTAAAGCCTCAAAAGGCACTTTGGTACATGAATTGGTTCTGTTAGAACAGAGTGCTTCCATGTCTGATCCTATTCAAAGTAGCAGGAGACAAAAGGGGAGGAGTCAAGTGGAACAGACAAACAAAACCCCCTCTTGATGACCACATTTCTAATTTTATGGCCACCAAAAATAACCACATTTCTTCTTTTCTGCTGGAGGCAGGCAACACTGAAGGTATTGTAAGACAATCTTCATACTTGACGTCTCTAAGCATATTTTTTAAACTAAAACCCAAACCTGAACTCCAGCACCTTCTTGTGCTTCAGTTTTCTACATGGAGTCTGTCTGTTTCTGGGTAGGAGAACATTCTGGTGCTGCAGCTGTTAACACATGGCACATGGGTTGTTTTTGTTTCTCAGAATCAACAGGAAAACACATGCTTAGCTTTGCATCCAGACAGTGTGGAGTAACACAGCTGGAAAGCTTTTACGTGTATTTTATTTTTTATATTTTTACTTGCATTGTATTTGTTGCAGATCTCTTTCCTTGCAATGTGCACCTGCAGGGACTGCACTTCTTAAAGGCAGGATTTTTTGAACTGGCCGGCCAGTTGTAGTATTCATCCCACTCAATTTCTCTGTATGTAGGCAATTCATTCACCTCTTATTGTACACTGTTTTACAGTATTCTTTTATTTACAGAAACTCTTTCTACAAATGCAGTCATAGGTTTCTGTTAACCTCTTTTAACATGGATCACATTCATCACTCATTTTATGAGTAGGTTATTGCCACTGCAAACTTTGAAACCTTGCCCTTCGCTCTTGTCTCCAGCCTGATATGTTAAAGTTATCTAATAAGTTATATAGACACTTAAGATGTAGGCAGACAAGCATGTCAAGTGAATAATTTTTATTTAAAAGCCGTTTTTTAAACTGCATTTATTGTTTTGCAACTTACAGGTGTTATCTTAATCTAGAAAGTGATCCTAAACAAGTATTGCAGGTTCTGCTTTTTTTGTTTAGCAAAATGCTTTGTAACTTAATGCAGGGAAATATTGTGTTACTGTCACTTTTATAAATTAGTCTGGGCTGCGATATTTCAGGGTAGAAAGCAGCAAAGGAAGTATGAGCTCATGTCTAAGATTAACTTGCCATTCTTTTATCTCTGTCTAGAAATTCTGATTTTGTTCATACCTCTGCACCTTTCCTGCCTCCAAGAAGTTAGGATAGAGCTTGATCCTAAAACAGGCCTGGTGTTAATAGATTATATTCCCACAATAAAGCTTCTATGCAATAGCTGCATGTCTCTGTGGTTGAAGACTAATGAAAAATAGTGAAAACTCTTAAGTTTTATCTGAAATCACATGTCTAAAGCCTTCTAAATAGACATCAAGAGACACAGGAAAACTACACACTTCTTATTAATAAGTGCTGAGTAAGTTTTATATTGTGGGCATGGATTCAGATGCAACTAGTGAAATTCTCATAAAGTCTCTGGTGTACATCTGAGCTAGAATTTTGTGCACTGACTTATGAACGAACGTTTCCTTTCCAAGAGGTGACTTTTCATTAGTCAGTGACTCAAGCTTCTATAAATACGCCTTAAATAAGGTAGACTAGTGCCATATTGTATCAGTATTTGAATAACAAGAGCAAGTGAGAACTGAGTCATCTCAGTGACTCATCTCATGTTAGACTTGGTGTTACGCTGTACAGTATAAAATCTACTTATAATTGTGTTTCGGAAGACAACTTGTATGTCATGTGTTGCCCTGATCAGAGATTCATAGAATCATAGAATTGTCAGGATTGGAAGGGACCTTCAAGATCATCTAGTTCCAACCCCCCTGCCATGGACAGGGACACCTTCCACTAGATCAGCCTCATCCAACTTGGTCTTGAACACTTCCGGTGATAGAGCATCCACAACTTCCCTGGGCGACCTGTTCCAGTGTCTCACCACCCTCATAGTGAAGAGCTTCTTCCTAATTTCTAATCTAAATCTCCCCTCTTCCAGTTTGAACCTATTACCCCCGTCCTATCACTACAAGCCCTTGCCAAAATTCCCTCTCCTGCTTTCTTGTAAGCCCCCTTCAGATAATGGAAGGTGGGATTGAACAGTGTGAGACAGAGCCACCCTCGCTGTGCTTTGCGTTGAAGTCATTTGTTCTGCTGTTGATCACAGCTCGCGATGTTTGCTGTCACCTCCTTGCCCAGTGTTGCGATGAACACCACAGAACCGACTGGTTTGCAAAGTAGCCTGTTGCTAATACATTGAATATTCTTATTGTGTCCCAGTCTACCCAAAGTTTTATGACTAGATGGATCCAGTGCTTTTTCAGGTAAATATCTTTAAGGTTGATAAATGTTGTTTCATCTCAGGCCTGGGAAATAAATCTTTTTCATCATGCTTTAGTCTTGGCAGGTGGCTTTTGGAGGTCTGCCACAGAGTGGACATGGCTCAGAGTACCTATGTGTCTCAGCAAAGTGTGCTCTGAGACCTGAGACTAGGATGCAGAAAGGGGGTGGAGGTGTCACATTGTCTATTTTTTCCAGTTTATCTGCCTGCATTAAACTGATAGGAAATGGCATCATCTCTCAGTGTGCTCTGAAGACATATTTTGCGTACAAGAGGAGATACTGAACATGTGATGAAGAGTATGAATGTTTAGTCTTGCTCTCTGCAGCCCAAGTCATGGTGTTAGTTCCAATGTGTTGGTCCTCTCCTTGGCTTTAGATAGTCGTCATGTAAATCAAAATGCTAGAAAAAGCTATTTTCCCTTTTTCTCCACTTTCACAAAATCCAAGATTTGAAATTACTGCTCTGCAGTCTATGAAGTGTCATACCTTCTCTCAGGTGACATATTACAAAATTAGTTGGGATTCAGAAAGTCTTTGTCCTGTGTGAATAATGTTTCTAGAAAGCTTATCAGCTGGCTGATGAAAATCACTGCAAGGCAGTTCTCCCACTCGCTCCTCAGACTGGCCGTGCGGTGCAGGAGCTGTGTACTGTAGTGACCTTACAGTGCTCAGCAGTGCTGGGTGCTCTCATGGTCCTGTTTCAAGAATAGCTGTTTTGAAGGACTGAAATGCCTTGATTAGCCCCCTGTACTTGGCACTGGGGAGTCTGCACCTCAAATACTGGCCTCAAAGAAAACCCCAAAGTGTCCAAAGAAGGGCACCAAAGCTGGGGAAGGGTCTAGAGCACATGTCTTACGAGGAGCAGCTGAGAGACCTGAGGTTGTTCTGCCTGGAGAAAAGGAGGCCCAGGGGAGACCTTCTTGCTCTTGACAATTCCCTGAAAGGAGGTTGTAGAGGAGGGGGGTCGGTCTCTTCTCCCAAGGAACAAGCAATAGGACAAGAGGAAACAGCCTCCAGTTGTGCCAGGGGGGTTTTATGTTGGAGGTTTATATTAGGAAAAATGTCTTCCCTGAAAGGGCTGTCAAGGCCTGGCCCAGGCTGCCCAGGGCAGTGGTGGAGTCCCCATCCCTGCAGAGGTTTAAAAGCCACAGAGATGTGGTGCTGGGGGACATGGTTTAGTGGTGACCTGGCAATGCTGGGTTAATGGTTGGACTTGATTATCTTAAAGGTCTTTTCCCACCAAAACGTTCTATGATTCTGCCTTAGTCTGATCAGACAAACAAAAGAAAATCAGACTTTTTGCAAAATCCTAAACAAATGAACACAGTTGTGGAAGTCTATCACAACAGAGATGACAGAAAAGAAACCCTCTATGGTTCCTCTACGTTTCCAAACCTGTCAGATCCCTGAAGTTGTCCCTCGCAAGTCTGGTTCAGTAGCCATCTGCAGTTATTTATTGCTGGAGCAGTAATTGAGTCCTTGCACCTGTCTGGTGTTGCAGTCCTTGGGCAGGAGAGGCAGCTGGCTGCTGTACGCTGCTGGTGGTGTGAGGTTTACTGTGAGCATCTCGGTGCTCTTCCTGTATGTAATTCGGTGCCTCTAGAAGAATGTCATTTCAATACTTCTCTTGCTGGGCTCTTGTCTGCTCACATTTTTTGGAGCCACTACAACCTCTTTGGCAGGCCACGTGCAATCATCTCTTATGCTTGATTGAAATCTTAGCACATCATTAATCCAAATAGCAAATTACTTAGTAAGTCAACAGCCAAATCTCAAGTCTGAAGACTTTTTACACCCTTAGCGTTATAATTTCCCATAAATAATCTAAATTGGCATGCATTCTTTATGCAAAGTTTTATATAGGATTAACGTGTGCTGTTTACTACGGACCAGGAATGATCTCTCAATTAGTCACATGGGTGGTTAGTAGTGTTACGAGCTGACTAACCCCTGAATCCATCTTTTTAAGGAAAACACGTGCCTTGTGTGGAAGTGCCAAGACAACAGACTCATCATTTATATTACTGGAATTATGGAAACTTGTAACTTTCAAATATGCTACCTAATGTTTCCCCCTAATTCTGTAGGAATTTAAAAATAAGTGTATCTGAAGTTAAGTATCTTTTGTCCAAACAGCTTTTATGGAATGGTTGCTGTTTTCCTCTAAGTGAGCTCCTAACACCTCAGACCTCAAGGCTGTGTAGCTGCTATTTTCAGAGGGTGCTGAGTGCATACAGCTGCTATTGACGTCCCTTCGTATTCTGGGTGTTCAACACTTCTCAAGATGAGTGCACACAGCATCTGCTGCTACCGCTGGTGTACCAGAGTTCCACTAAAAAAAGGCAGTATTACAACAGTATTACCTGGGTTTGGCACCAAGAAGTTACAAGCTTAATAGAGGCTGGAAAAAAAATAAATCTACTTCATTAAGCTTTAAGAATTTTGCTCTAATTTGTTTGAATCAGGTAGAGAACTTAGAGATGAATCAAGTCAAGCCTTTCCCAGCCTCCACAAAATAAAGTACTACCAAGTGAGTTCCCAGATGTGTTGATACAGTATCTATTCTTCAGCTGAGGTGTTCAAGTAGGTCTGGAGGAGCAGATTATTCTGTTGAACTCACAAAGCTAAAGGTTTTATGTTTTCTGCAATCACTCCCTAACAGCTAGTTAAAATAGGTTTCCATTTGCTGAAACAGCAATTTTTAAGTATTGCACTCCAGCCTGTCACCAGGACTTTGTTTGAAGATGCCTGAATAATGGGGATTGTTTTGTGTTGAAGGAAAGTGGACAATTATTTCAAACCTTTCATTTTCACAGGCTATTACACTGCTGCAAATTAGCAATTGCTGCGAGCTGACATGTAATTTAGAATATATGCTCCACACACTTCTAGCTGAACAAAACCCACTGAGATATATGAAAAGAATCGTGCAGCTCTGAGTGACACGTATGTTCAGCCTGGAAAATGCTGCGTTATTCCCATTTGAAATACCACTCTAAACATTCATTGTTGGTCTCTGGTAAGATGAGGTGGGTAGAACATTAGAGTTCCTCCTTTCAGAACTGTTAAAGAGCTCTTTCAGGCAAGAAGACACGTGTAGCTGCAAAGCTGTCTTCATTCATAGCCTTTGAAATATAAAACCCTGAACTCAGACCACCAAGAAATATTAGGCACGCCAGCTAATGTTTACAGCAGTGTAGTCTTCATGTTTTCCATGCATGACTTGTGATACTTGATTAAGTATCTGTCCCGTGGCAGAGGTTACTTTGATGTTGGAAATCCAAGTATCTTTGACTTTGACTTCTTTTGTTTAAGTGGGTAAGTAATAAAATAAAATAGCTTTCATTGTTGGTTCACACCCCGAGAATATAGTGCTGAGGTCTTTGTTATCAAGTTAGAGCTGAGAATTTCTTGCCACTGGAACAAATATAAAAGAACAAGCGGAAATTTATTTATAGAGATACAGTTATCGCAGACTTCTGAACACCAGATTTAAGGGACTGTTGGTTCTTTCATTCAGCAGTGAATGTTTTCCTAATGATGAGCTATCTATTTTCTTTCCAAATATTGAAATGAGAAGAAAACAAATGTTTAGCAAACTAAGCACTGAATTTATATTTCAAACAATTCTGTGGGAAAATGTGGCTTGCATTCATAGCAGGCTCTGCATGCGCTGCTCTATTAAAGTGTCATGGGAACCTTAAGCAAGCATAGCAGTACGGACAGAAGTAGTGCTGATTTTTAGAAAACCAGCAGAAACATGACTCTACCAGGCCCACTTCCACACCATATCCTTGAGCACCCTATCTAGGTGGCTTTTAAATACCTCCAGGGATGGCAATTCAACCACCTCCCTGGGCAGCCTGCTTCAGTCTTTGATAACCCTTGTGGTGTAAAAGTTTTTCCTAATGTCCAACCTAAACCTCCCCTAATATAACTTGGTGCTGTATCTTCTTATCCTATCAATTGTGACTTGTGAGAAGAGACCAACACCCTACTTCCCTCTTAGCTTCCCAAGGTGTAATTTTTGATAGTGTATCACTACTGTCAAAGAAAATTTGTCATCTGATGCCATAAAACCATTCTTGAAGAGCTAACACAGATTCCAGATAGCCCTAAGGAGTCACAAGAGCAAACTACTAGCACAGCAGAAACTCAACTTGTAATAATACTTTGTTGGGTGACTTTAGGCGAGTTACTTATCTGCCTGAGTCTCAGGTTCCCCATCTGTTAAAGAATAGTGCTTTGTAAAAGTGCTTTAAGATCTGCTGATGAAAACCATTTTCATGCTTTTTTGGTGGCTGGGAACACTTTTCATGTGGGAAATCCTGCATAGTTATACATGTATTCATTGCAAAAATAGAAAAAAGGAAAAAAAAATCCAAAGAGCTATGCATTTTTATATTACTGGTAGCATGTGCTGATTAGAGAGGATTAGAATCTAGTATTTTCCAAAATAAATAAAAATAAAAGGGATTATTTAAGAAGCTTGTGTTCAAAGACTATAACTCACAGTGAGTCTGTGCATTTTTAACAGTTTATTTGTAAGAAAATATTCTAAACCCATTAGACTGCTGCTGCTTCGAAGCAGTGCAGAGACTTAATTAAAGCTTCAAGAGAGAAAAGAGAATGGTGAGAGTTTTACAACCATAGGCTGATATTTTTTTAAAAGCATTATGATGTTTTGTAATATGTAGAGGACTTGTGAGAGTGCAGGCTTGGAAGGTAAAATGACCTTCTTGTTCACTGCCAGGAGTCCTCTGCAGGTTCCTGGATTCTGGGATTTCACTGATCTTGGAATAGCATCCTGAACATATCAGCTGCAAGGATCATACATTTCTGGGTGTATCAAAAGGCCTGGGTTAACATGACTAAAAGTCGAGCTATAAATCTTAGTGTGGCCAACAGGACTAGGGCAGGGATCATCCCCCTGGACTGGGCACTGGGAGGCTGCCCCTCAACTCCTGGGTTCAGTTTTGGGTCCCTCACTCCAAGAAGGACATTGAGGGGCTGGAGCATGTCCAGGGTCTAGAGCACAAGTCTGGTGCTCTAGACATGGTTTAGTGGTGACTTGTCAGTGCTGGATTTACAGTTGGACTTCATAATAATAAAGGTTTTTTCCAACCAAAACTATTCTATGATTTTGAAGCTTTCAGAGAGGTGGCCTTTGGTGGTGGAAGAGCAATTTGAAAGCTGGCTCCACGGTGCTCCAGGTGCACGGTGTTTTACTGTGCTAGGCTAAGCTATCCCAATACAAATGGAAATATGATGGTATAGAGAGGTTTGGGAAGTCTTTCCTTCTGTACTTGACACCTCACTCTTCCAAACACCTGTGATCTTAACAATGAGCAATGTGTAATATCTTAGAGCCTCCACTTCCTGTCTTATTGTTATAATTTCAGCCTTCATTTAAAACAAAGCTTTCACTCTTTGGAGTTACAGGAGAAAAACTTGGAAACGTAGGCCCAGCTGACAGTACACCAAGCACTTGTCACTTGTGATTTCACTACATAAATATGTTAGAGAAAATAGCATTATTTAGACCTGTCTGGGTAGTGCTTTCATGTTCCACTGCACTTCTTTGGTAACTGAGGTGTCCCTTTGTTTCTACACATTAAATAATGTGTTACTCATCAATTTTTGACCTCAAGATGAAGAATTAGTCAGGTTGTTGTGTGGATAAGTGCCTCATGACTATGTTCCTCTCAGTTGGGTCAAACAAGACAAATTTTAGATCTTAAGCGCATGGCTAAATTTACCCAGTTCTGCATACTTGATTTGGCAAAACCATATGGAGTTTTTGATACATTCCTCAGATCTCTTCTGAATCAGTTTCAAAAGTCTATATTCATGAATTGTACCCACTGTTCAGTAGGAGGTGTAGAAGAACAACGCCTATTTTAGGCAGAAGATTTCCTGTGAACGTACTTGTCTTGGACCAGCTCTACCCTGAAGCTTCAGTCTGAAACTGTTGAAGGGGCCAGTCCTGTCCTCCCACCTACACTTCACCACACTTCCGCACCCACCCTGGGCTGGGAGTCCAGCAGCCATACTGGGGATCAGCTCAGAGCTGGAGATGAACAGTAATTTTCTGTCTTTCAGGCTGAGCTTTCTGGAGCAAAGCTGTTGGGTCTGATGCAGAGTCCCCTCTGCTGCAGGGACGGTGGTGAGGATGTGCGGATGGAGATGAGAAGAAAGGCTGGAGGCAACGGGGGGGGGGTCTCAGGTCAGCTTTAGCTAAACATGTGATTGCCGTTTGGGTTTTGCCGTGGGTTGTGTGGCTGTTACAGAAAAATGTAAAACTCCCTTTTAACCTGTTAGGCAGGATTTCCACAGGAAAAAAAAAGGAATGTATTTGCTAAACACAAGCTGTGAAGCAGCTGATGGGTCAATCCCAAATGATATGCCTGAAAATCATCCTGCGGGATATTAGATGTTTAAAGCAGATCCTGTTCCTGAGCAGCTTGCCCTGAGGACTAAAGCTGGAGCTGTCTTCCTGCACTGCCAGTTAGATTCCAGTGTGACTGGAGCACAAAGCAGGCTCTCTCCAGCTTCTGCTGAGCTGCTGAAGCCCAGGGAGAGCCTGCGGCAAGGATCCAAGGCAGGCGCTGTCTTCAGCAATAAAATGCTGTTTTTTTTCTCTGAATGCTCAGGTCCTGATAAGTAAAGGTGCAACAATAAGAGGGTGACAGGGAAAGAACTCAGAGCTGTTTAAAAAAATACATTTGAGAATAATATTAGCCTCCTTCATATTTCAGATATAACAACTGCATAAATTGCCTTGTAATTGCGTTTTATTCTTTTGAGAAATTTCAAAAGTGTAAGCAGGTTTTCCTCCTTCTGACAATGGGCTTAAGAAGAGATTATTTGTACCTGAAAGGAGAGAGTTCAGCCCAGAGGCTATGAAACAGTGGGCAGTTAGAATTTGCTCTAAGGTCTTACATTAGAACCAAGACAATCCAAAAACCAGCTAAAAAAAATACATATATATGTAAAGTCATCTTTTTTCTCCTGTTCCCCTCACCATGTGATCCCGGTGCAGGCTCTGTGGCTTGTTTGCCCTGTGGTAAGCTGATTCAGGGAGCTAAATTGGCAGAAAAAGACTTGCTGTTTTTTTGTTTAGTTAGTTCATTGCTGTCTCATTTTCTGCACTGATTCACCGCAATGTGAGACAAACTCCAAAGCCAGGAGAGGAGCAGTGGAGTGTGGGCAGGACGGCAAAGGAGGGGATCCAGAAGGACACCACCTTGCAGCTGCAGCTAGCTTTTTAGCTTTTTTAACTCTAAAACTGCCTTCTTAAAATTCTAGAGTGTGTTAAAGGCATTTTTAAACTTGGGCTGATGACATGAATCTGTGAAAATACAAATTTCTTCATCAGCAAATTGTTCAAATAAGGATGGAAAGTCAAACTGAGCTCATGGGGGTTAAGGTTTGGGTATACTTGTGCGTGTGCCTGTGTTTTGGCAGGGTTTGGAAGCACGTCAATATGCAGGAATTCTATTTTAAAAATAAAATCAGAATGGGAAGTGCTCCAATGTTGGAGTTGACCTGTGAATGAGTCACAACCTAGCAGAATGTTTTGGTTTTCCTATTGGCTTCATGTTCCAGAGGCA
>JAVSBS010001275.1:0-16415 GCA_033124195.1 Coracias cyanogaster
TTCAGAGATGCTCAAAGAAATGGAGAATTGCCAACAAACTCCTAACCTCAATTTATGAAGAATTGAGGAGCCATCAAGCAGAAGAGCTTGAAGATGCACCTGAAAGAACAGTGACGCCTGCTGACTCAGCCCAAGAAGCACTAAATGAGATGGAGGAAAGGTGCAACGGAACAAGAGAGAATCTCAAACAAACTGTCCACATGACAAGAGAAGATTTCAAACAAGCTGTGGACTCATTGCAACAAAAGCTAGATGAACTGATGGGCAAATATGAACCAATGAATCCATACCTAAGCCAACATGATTATGTCAAGAGGAAGCAGTACGAGCAAGTAGCTGGGACACTGGTTATGCCGGACATAGAATATCCAGATGATCGGTTTCAAGCATACAGACGAAGAGGAAAAGAGCAGCATGGATCAACAAGGACATCAAGAAGGACTGAAAACCCAAAATTTGAGTGCTCAATAATCATCAAGCAAGGTCACACCCAATACATTCCCTGGGCAAGTCAAGATCTGGACACTGGTTTCCCGTCTTCTAGACATCCATAAAGGAGCTGGAAAATGGAATCAGAGCATTTGAAGAAGAAACAAAACAACTGGAGAGCCTCTGGCCCTGGGTGACATCAAAGCCCTGCTTGCCAGGACTTTCCCACTTTGCTCCCCAACAAAGATCACAGAATCAGAGAATCCCAGAATGGTTTGGGTTGGAGAAGATCAACTAGTCTAACCTCCCTACCATGGGCAGGGACATCTTTCAGTAGATCAGGTTGCCCAAAGCCCTGTCCAACCTGACCTTGAACACTTCCAGTGATGGGTAGCTCTAAGTAGTAGGTCTGCCTGGCACAGATTCAGTTCTGGCTCTGGCTTGGTCTCTTCAGGACTGCAGAGTTTACTTTTTAATTCATTTCCTGGCGAAGTGCGAAGGTGTTGGAATCACTGCAGACTTAAGCTCTCCCACAGATTATTAAAATGTCCACCTTAATAAGTAGTGTGATGCAACAGCAGTGGATCTGCAGACAGGAACAAGCTGGCTCCACCACAAGATGAAAAATTATAGAAGTGGGTAGATTCTGAAGAAACTACTGAGTTTGGACTTTCATAGAAAGACTAAGAAGAAAATAGACAGGAAAATCAAAGAAACACTGATGTCTTAAGGAACTAATTTTGCATTCATTTTTCAGCAATACTCCTACTGGGTCTTGAACACATCCTCTATCCTCATGTCCTCTGAAATCATGTTTATAAGCACAAAACCTAATACAGTAATGGTGTCAAACAAGGGAGGCAGTATCTCCTCATGTTCAGTAAGATAGTTTACACCACTTAAAGGGTGAAGATATTCTTCCATTTGTTAGTGAAATCTTCTTTCTGGTGTTAAAAGTTCAAGAAGTCTAGTCAACTTTTGAAACTAGCCGAACTCCATTAAATTCACTCTCCCTCTCAACCTTCTACTAACATGTTTTCCTTTTAAGCCTGATGGAATTTCAGAGCATTCCGGGTTGGGGTTTTTTTCCTAAAATAAATGAAACTGAAACGCTGTGGGCACATTTTGTCAGATAGGTGTGTCACCTTGTGATTCTGCCAAACACTAGGGCTGTAGAATAATGGAGATCAATACCAGTACAGAAACTAGAGGTGGAGGAGCACCTTTTCACTGTGGTTTGTTACACTCATTTTATATTAAAGCCACCAAATTAGAAACAAAGCAGGTGGCTGTTTTAAGAACCTTTTCTGATTGCTAAAGATCTGGGTGAACTTTACAAAAACAAAAAAAAGTTTTCCACAGATGAGTACCCAACTGTTGATACACTTTTGTCGAACTGCAATATAGCAGTGCACCATGATAGTCTTCCACAGACCTCTCTCCTGATGTTCTCAGGAAGGTTTCCTAGGAAGTTTCACAGCAATGTGCAACTACCTGCACAAAATTAGCCAGCTGTTAATTAATGTGGGATTGCCTTTATCTTAGAAGGTTACCTGGAATTTCCTAACAGGATGACTCAAGGCGAAGCAGCAACTGAGAAAAGCAACTGAGATTAACTGAGGACATCAAGAAACAAATCTGCTGATTCAGACTCCTTGTGCTGAAACAAATTTATTTTGTTTCCTGCAGAAACAGGATTACCACCAGATTACAGCCAGAAAACACAAGCCTGTGTTGACAATCTGCCTTATTTCTCTTCAGTGTAACCTGCTGCACATTACCACTTGTAAATTAAAACTACCTGAACCAAAGAGGCCCTAAACGCAGGCATCCTCCTAAATACTTTTATCACAGATGACAGGAGATTAGAGGCTAAAATACTTCCAGCAATGTTAGTTCTCACTCAGATACTCAAAAGCAAATTTTTAATCCACTCCCACTTTTCCCAGAGAGAGATGGGTTATACTGCATGTATGAGCTCTTCCCCTGATACTTATGCCCATTAAGTAATCCAAAATTTTGCATAGCAGTGCACAAACTCCAAAGAGCCTACAGCATAATCAAAAAGACACAGAAGGTTATTTTCACAGCAATACCACAAAAGGATATTCAGAACTAACCAGAACGTCTGTCTGTTCAAAGTCCTTGGCCAAAAGAGATAGTTTCTTTATATTTTACATAGATAGGAAAAAAGGAGTTCTAGTGTGAGAAAAGCGTCTGCTGTGAGGAAGGCACAGGTTGCTCTCAGTAGGCTTGAATATGAACAAACTCATGGGCAAGCTTTGAACCTTACCTCATAATTGGTGTTGACATTAGAAGAGTAACTGTGTGCAAGAAAGGAAGATGATACCCTGTCCCTGAGGCATGCACTTCAAACCTGATTGAGAGAAATTTTTCCCTTGGTACAGTCATTTCTGCTCTAGTGAAACTCTAGCATAACGAGCATTTTATATGCACTGCAGAGGGACTGGAATACTAATTTCTAAATGGAAAATGATAAACATCTTCCTATATTTAGCCTTGTGGCTGTGAAAGGCAAGGAAGGCATGGTTAGAACTCCAAATAAAAATGCATCTGCAGAGATGAACATATTCAATATCCACTAAAGACACAAGTTCTTTATGACAAATAAATCCCAAACAAGACATTTTTCAGGTCATCACTTTTGATTTTGCTTTTGTATATTAAACAAATTATTACATCCCAAATGTCAGAAGATACTTGAATAATAAACTCCTAAATATGATACGATTATGTATAAATATTTGCCTACCACAACAGTGTGCTTGAACTATTGCATCTTTAAAATATTAGCTACCCACATATGTCAAAACTGAAGTGTGACTAATATAACTAAGTCTCTCATTAACTTCCCTTCCTGCATTGTGAAAAAGAGCCATGAACATATTTCAGAAGGTATGAAGGTTAATTTGAGTAAGCAGCCAAAGTGTTGGTGTTTGCCTGATTTATCTCTTGAGTCTGAACCATAAGCCTCGTAAGCCTGAAACCTTGCTCAATTTAGCAAGGTTTTCCTGATTTCTGAGCTAGCACAGAAATGAATGAGAGTTCATGACATCCTCATGCCCCAGGCAGGGGATATACAGGCCTTGCAAGATTGGATTTTTTTTGTCTAAGATGTTTATCACCAGCAGAAGTCACTTTTCTACTATGCCAGTGTTCAGGATGGAAAATCTCCTTTTTAATGAGCCTTTTTTAAATTTTTGGAATGTTGGTATCATAAATAATATCTCTTCCACCTGACTATTTTGAAAGCTGTGATCTAGAGATTCACAAGGCAGATGAACTGTTAACCTCATCTTTTGAATGTTTTACGATTACTGTTCCCCATTGTCTCAAAAAGTTAAAGTCATAGAACTCAGGTTACTAACAGACCTAAGTGTCTCATCCTTCTCTCAACCAACAATGAGATGCTGACCATGAGACATGTTGTTAATTTTATCACGAGTATGCTGGTTTTGCTGTCATCTAGTTCAGAGTGTCACAAGAGGGGTGGGCAGGGCACAGCAGGAACTAACCCCTTAGGGGAGGGGGGGAAGTGATGACTTTTAGGTCTGGTCCTTAAAGAAAGAAGGGAGACCATCCTTCTGGGACACGTACTAGAGGAAGGGACAAGAGCAACAGTGGGAAGCAGCGTAAGCAAAATGATGGAGGCAAAATCCACAAGAGCCAGGATTGCAGCACAGCTACAGCGTATTGGGGTGACTGACAACACATAGTTCAGGAGGTGGCTGTAGTTTTAGGCTGTGGTTTAACCACACTCATCTGAACAACCCTCAGTGTTCCTGCAATAATGATAACTTTTCTCCATAGTTGTTCTCAGACACATTCAAGACTGATACCATTATAATGTGCAAGTATGATCCTTGTAGACAGCAAACAGTTCTGAACTGAAATACACTAATAAAGTCGCCACCAACAATTTAAAGACACACAAGTTTTATCAGCTGCAATAAAAAAGAATCTGTCCACCTGTCTGTAGGGGTTTATGTTAGTGCTAAAATAGATTGGAAACTTACAGACTAGTAGAGAAAATAGGACTGTTTTTAAGATGCTGCTTTTTCCTCAGAAGGAGCTCTTCAACACACAGACACATCTACTGGTGAAGGCCAACTGGGAAGCAGTTAGTTCTGATTGATTTACCTGAACTTTATATAAATTATAACAGTTTCTCACTGAAAGAGCTTCACATCTGTCATTCAATTCTGCCCTGGTAGCACTCCGCACTCTCACTTCTGTTCAAGGCTTGGTAACTTTTCTGAACATGATGCAAAATGTATTTGACAGAAACCACTCCTTTTATTTAAAATCAATAGCAGCCCAGCCACTTCATGCCCATAGGATTGCCACCTAAGGGACAGAGTAAATAAAATTATCCTGTAAAATTCAGTCTTAAATGGATGATAAATATTCAAGACATCTCAAGGAACTTTGTGGGCAATAAGCAAAAAAAGGAAAATTTCCTTACTCCTTAATGCATTTCTTACATATATTCCAATATCTTGCCTTAAATAAACTAAAACAACCAACCAAGTGGAGAACAAGTCTGCTGAAAGGCACACACAAACTCCTTTTCTTTCCTATCAGGCTGACAGTAACTCTTAAATGAAGAAAGATCATCCTCTTTGAGAGGAACTTAGTGTTTTCCTACCAGGTTGTACATATACACTAGCACATGAATGAACATACACTTTTCACCATCATTTTGAATTACGTAAAAAGAAAAGACTTGTGCAGATGATAGAAAGAAAACATTGCACATATGTCCGTCTTTAAGAAAAGATGGTATTTACATGGATTTGTTCATGGCTCAAGCCATTTCTTTCACATGTCTTCAGCTAAATAGTCCTGTTGTCTCTTCATTGCTCTTGCAAATTACACTGTCACTAGGTCATGCCTTGCTGTTTAGTTATTTTTAGCCTTCTCGTTACACCTGGAAATGTTTGCAGTTAAAGTGCTGCCATCTGGAGTTGTTAATGGCATGCTGGTAGAAGTGTAATCACGGCATGACTTTGTTCTGCACTTCCCCAGGGTGCACAAAAATGTGATACACTTTTAATTTATGTTAGTTTGTGCTTACAGCTGCTCATCATCAGATGTGATAATATCTATAATGTGGTGCTCTCCTTCAGTATCTTGCCATCAAAAATTATGTTTGACATATCAACAGTTGCTACCGTCACCAAAATACACCTGTAGGCACTAAAAGTAGCTTTAAGTGAAACCTGCTGTTTATTTTTTTCTAGCAATTACAAATTTTGGAGCCTTTGAAATCAAGTTGCAGTTATATTTGTCTTAGTAGGAGGTTCCTGTCTGGTTTGTATTGCCACTAAGAATGATTTTGGGATTCCAATTTATCTCTGCTTTTCCCTCACTTTAAGCTGTAGAGAAGAGATTTAAGCTGCAATATCTGATCTGTCTCTGCTATGTGATAGCAGAGAATGAAGTATTATTGTCTTAGCTTACAGCAATTTATAAACCAGGACCCTAAATTCCACCTTGCAGCCAGGGGCTGTTTAGGCTTTGCAAAGGAAACTGTAATGTAGGTGCTTTGCTGTTTGTGTTTCATTTGTTGTTGTCTGAGGTATTTTCAACCACAGCATTTTACCAGGGAACAATCAAAATCATGCTCACATTCAAAACAATTGGAGTCTTTTTTCCATTTAAACAAGTTATTTTGACTCAAAAGAGACCTAGGCTCCAGACTGGAAACAAAAAGAAGTCTGAATTACAGAAGAGGAAACAAGAAGAGCTTCAATATGTATGTAACTGCATAGTTCATAGAAGAAGAAATAACACAAGCAGCCTGTAGCCTGGTGTACAGAAGACCTACACTTTTAAGGTGCTGAGCAACATTATCAGTCACAGCCCCTGTCATTGCTCAGATGTGTTCTGCCAAAGTTTTTCAGTTTAGGGAAAATCATCAGTTATCATGCAGAATCTTGATTTCATCCCACAGACTGTACTCAGCTAAAGAATGTACCCCCAGCTTGGGCTCCATCATCACAAGTTCTCTTCTTGGTCATTAAGCACCTTGAAATGGTAGTCAAGCCATGGACAAGACTTGCTCTCTTTTGGTTACCGGAGAGGTCTGGAGTGACTTTTCTCTCCTGATAGAGTCTTGTAAAGAGCTCATAAACACTAGGATTTGCTTGTACATAAATATGGTATGGGAGAAAGCTGGCACTTTACAGAACGTAATGAGCCTTCACATCAAGATAGGGAGCAGGTGGTTATCTGAGCCATAGCACCAACACAGGTCCTCCTCATCCCCTCCCATGTTACTGGGACGAAGCAGGCACTCTCCAGCCCTCCTGGCACAACAGTACTCCTGATGGGGCTCCGCCCTCCCTTTCAATGCCACACAGGCATCCAGTTCGCAGTGAAGTTCAGTCTACACTCAGGAGGCAATGCCACCTATGGATTTATCCATCATCTCTCCTTCCTTGCACAAAATGTATTCCATTTGAAAAGCATTGTGGTGGAAAAGCAACAGAGAAGAAAAATCCCAGGGCCGCAGTCTCAGTGGGAACCATGGAAAACTGGACTGAAATTATACAGTTTTTCTTGAAAAGCAGGCCATGTTGTTAGTCAGCCAAGCTGGAAAATTTTGGACCCTGACTTCTATACTAAATGTATATGTTTGACAAAAAATGATTTGAGAATTCTCATTCATGGATAACCTATATGATTAAGTCACATCATCTAAAAATTCAGGCCTCACTTAACACTCTAATTATCAACCAATTTGAGGAACTGACAGTGGACGTGTATGGATGAAGGGGTATGTAACTTTTTCTAGATACTGTGTCGATGCAGTTGCAAACTTCCATATGGTATTGCAGCAAAAAGCCTATCATTTGTCACAGTCACACAATAAAGAATTTTGAAACCTGCCTTTACAGTATTTTTCCTAAATGAACTTTTAGTATCTCTCACATCTCTCCTGTTAAAAAGCAAGATGATAGTTCAAAAGAGGCAGACATAAGCTGTATTTTCCATATTTGCTTAAATGCTTTAAATATTTATTTCTTTTTTGGTCTCAAATCACATCCTATATACAAGCAAAGAGAGAATACACTTGTAGAAAAAGAAAAAAAATACTGTTCTGGAGCAGAGACTGCTCTATTGAGATTATTGGGAGGAAAAAGGCTACTCTGCAGATGCGATTGGCCATTGAGATAAAGGTGTTGGAAATGCAAGTGAAAATGTAAGTGTTAATATTCTGTCAAAGAGATGAACAAGGGAAATGATACTTATATTGCACGATATGTACATGAGAAGACATATGAGGAGATATAACCCTGGACATGTGGGGAAAGCCTCTATATTTGGTTGTTTATTTACACACCCTAGGAAAAAAAATAGAAGAGAAACTGGGAGGCTGCTCCTGTCACTAGAGTAGCAAGTTCTAAAGTAATGGAAAGAAGCATCTTTGGCTGAACTTCTTTTTCCACACACCCGTAATTCTACTATCTTTGGATGGCAGCTGCTGTGCTTT
This sequence comes from Coracias cyanogaster, assembly GCA_033124195.1. Taxonomy (NCBI): domain Eukaryota; kingdom Metazoa; phylum Chordata; class Aves; order Coraciiformes; family Coraciidae; genus Coracias; species Coracias cyanogaster. The sequence continues at coordinate 7,949 of JAVSBS010001275.1, forward strand.
GCACCCTAGACTTAGCTGAAAGAAAATAAATGAATTGTTTCCTTCTGGGAAAAATGCAGGTACAGTATCTTAACAGGATATGATAGGATAAGAAGGTTGTGTTACAAGACCAGTGGCAAGCTTTGGTTTTCTAATTTTAATATGTAAAATTTTACTTTGTTTTTACTGTATTCTGAGATTTGTATTCTTAAAGGAAGGAAACATATAGTTTTCTTTCTCGGCATAATTTTGTGTCAGCTGTAAAACTTTCATAGGTGAGAAACAGTTGGTGGGATTATTCTCCAGTGTGATCATATGGCTCAGATCATCATGTGGCAGTGTTCTATTCAAGATACTTAAATGGATTTTTTTTTTTTTAAATCTAAGTGTAGGAACACAGTGTCATACTCCAAGTTCTTACTACATTGTTTCAAAAAACAGGGAAAAGTTTTTATACGCCAGGTGGAATCAATGACCTTGCGAGAACTATTTACTAATATAAGAAGCCATCTGAGGATAGAATATTTATAATAATTGGGAACTTAATTAGATATCTGGCAGTGCTTAAGCAACTAATTTAAAAAAAAAAAAAAAAAAAAAGCCAGATTCACTAGGGTCACCTCACCAATGAAATGAGAAAAATAGTAATGATGTTTCCTCTAATAAATATTCAAAACTAAAGTCTTTAAGAATCATTTAAAAACAACATTTTGATAGAGCAAAGGATTTCCTTTTGTGATAATTTACATCAAAATTTCAGCTATGGTTGAATGCCTTAAAAAATAGACTGCATAAAAGAAAAAGCTAAAATTGTCAAAAGTACTTTTGAAGCTTCCTCTACAAAAACAAAGGCAGTGGGAACACAGACACATGTGCATTACCACGTAGCATATCCAGGAGACAAGAACGCTGTTGAACCTTTGGATCACAACAAGCTGTGAAGAGCTGGGGCATTCTTTTTCTCTAGTGATCCTATGGAAAGACTAATGTATCTCATATATCTCAGGGCATGGGGTGCAGGTACACAGGTGCTGGCAGGGGCGGCCTCTGTGAGGAGAAGTCAGGGCTGCCCCATGCCAGGATCAGCTGGTTCTAGCTGGCTCCAACTGACCCACCACAAGGGCATAGCTAAGCCCCTCAGCCAAGATAGTCGTGCCTCCATTTAAGAAATGGCAAAGCACCACACAGTCGGAAGAGAAACAGCCCTGCAGACACCAAGGTTATAGACTGACCGCAACCACCATTCTCCAGTCCCCTGCACTGCTCGGGCTGAGGAGGGGAGGTGGGTAGAGGAGTTGGGAACCAAGGAGAGAAACTGAGCTTAGAAAAGAGTAGGAAGGGAACACGTGTTGTTTTAATTTCTGTATTTCTCACTACCCAAATCTATTTTAATTGCCAATAAATCAAATTAATTTTCCTCAAGTCTGTTTTGACCCATAGTAGTAAGCTATCTCCTTGTCTTTATGGCCACCTGTGGTTTTTTTTACTCTAATTTTCTTCTACTGTCCTGTTGAGTAGGGGGAGGGAGTGAGTGGCTGGGTGGGTGTCCAGCTTCCGGCCAAGGCATTATAACCTACCCACACACAGAGTGAAGGAACCAAAGAAGACCTCTTGCTGTCACCTCCCAGCTTCCATCCTCTCACTCCACAGGTCCCTCTTACCCTGCTAATGCAGGTCAAAGTAACAGCAAGCAGCATAAGCCATTCCTATGGTTGGACACCTCTGAGGAAAGAAAATTGCACTTTACCATCAAGAAGCAGCTGCTTTTTAGTTCTACACCATGAGTGCTACTGATGAGAACAGAGATCAGTACAGCAGGAGGTTAAGATTCAATCCTTGTTTTAACCAAGTTAGTGGGATAAAGAAAAACTGTTGTAATATAATAGAAACAGCTTTTTCCACAAATAACTATAATTTGAAATTCTATACAGCACCAAATGGGGAAGATGAAGTTTTCTGCTTGCAGATATGTAAGCTAACTTCAATAAACAGACAAAAAAGCACAGTTTAATTTGGGTCTAAGATGTCTGTACGTGCTACATTTACTACTACATAGGAGTAAATTAAAAATAAAAATACTTCAAAAACCTTGCTAACCCACAGTTCTTTTGAGTTACTTTACATACCTTGGGGGAGCCCTACGCTTTAACAGCAGAAAGCACATCTAAATTGATTGAAAGATGAACAGAAACTGTACATGGTCAGCAAGGCACGGTGGAGGGGAGATCTCTCTGAATTATTGGTAAAGAGAATGTATTTTCTTCAGAAGAGGTTGTGTTTATATCTAAGTTGTTTTATCCTAGTCCTTTAACCCTTCTTCATTTGAAACTATGTTTTTATTTACCTTTTCCAGTTTGTTTAATCCAATTTCCTTTTGAAACAATTTCTATAATTGCAGATGCATACCGTTTGCTACACAGTCTCCCCTTACTCGAACACAAATGCTGCACTGCAATAGCCTGTCTACTAGTTTCCAAGTCTACTTGTCAACTTCATGGTATGTTACCTCATGTTTTTGAAGCAACTAGTCTTAAACCACAGAAAGGTATCAATCTATGGCATTCCTTCAGTATATTTCACCCTGCTGTGAGATGCCCTCTTAGCCTCAATTTATCTATGCTGTCTAATATACTACAGCCTGTAGCTAGGTCTGTCTAATCTGTCTTCATAACTCATATCCTCACAGTCCTAAACACTCACACAGTTCTCTGCTGCAGCCTCTTCAATCTTGACAGCAGATTTTGCAATATGAGGAAGCAATTGCTCAGAGCATTTAAAAGCTGGGTGACACTCAAATTACATGATTAAAGGTTTTATCGTAAACCAGAGTCTCATTGGAAATAGTTTGAGTTACTCCTTTTTTTACATATTGTTACAGAATTTAATAAAGATAAAACTGTTAGAGTTCAGATTACAGTATTCTTTGAACATTTTAAAGGAAACTGAGGAACTTAAAATTATTGCGGACGACAGTTTCTTCAGTAAGCGCCATCAACTTTTCAATTGGATTTGAGTCTACATGGCATAAATTTGGGAATTTGCACCAAAAAAGTCTTGCAAAATATACATATATTCAATGTCAGTATGAAACTTCTAAATTTAGATTTCCATGGACCGTAATGTCAGTTTTCCCACGCAATTTTAACATTATAATATTGCAGTATTTATTCCATACAAGCATATACTTGTAAGGACAGACCTGGAAAAGTTCCTTTTCAGTTTGTGCTGAATAAATAGCACTGAAAGTTACACTTTGCATCTGAATAGGCAGCAAAGCACTGAACTGGTATTGATACAGCATTCACCATGTGGGGCCATCAAGCAGGGCGGAATCGCAGAGCCAGGGGCTGACTGCTCTAAAGGACCTCAATACCACTTGCTTTGAAGTCATTAAAAAAAAAATCTGACTGATGTCCAGACTGGTCCTGGAAGACTTCTGGAGACTGGGAAGTCTGAGCTGTGTGTAAGGTGAAGGCACTTTATCTTGCATTCTTCAGCTCATTTGCATTAACAAAGAATCACATTTCAGTCCGATTACCACAACAAAACTAGACCCTCCCATCCTTCTATTTGTCTCATCAAATAAGTGCTTGTACTCAGGTAGAAAAAAACTCCAGCACCATCCTATTTCTAGCATCACTTTTAGCCATTTTTGCACATACCATTACACACAGACACAAAAATAGTGCACAATCACCTTTCAAAGATTTGTGTGTAAGAAAATAATGCAGAATGCCTAAGCAACTCAGAAGACCCCAAGCAACTCAGAAGACCCCAAACTGCATTTTATAGGTCACAAAAATATTCCGGGGTGAAAAATCTATTGTCATCTTCCTTTGGCACTTTGGAGCCTCTTAGACTGAGATAGAAAAAAGACTAGGAATTTCTGCAAAATGCAGTAACTGCAAAGCAAGTTTATAAAAGCATATAATTATAATAAAATACTTTAGTATTTAATAATATTTTATCATTACTGAAGTTATTACTCAGTTATTAATTCTGAGTCCCAGAAGAATGGGATCTCAATTGATTCCTTTACTGGATTCCCAGTAAAAATGAAAGCATAACCAGAAAGAGATTAGTTAATGGAGGAAAATCAGTAATAGAAAGAAATGGAGTGAGGAAGATTTTGAACCTCAGTTGCACAGATAAAACTGATGTTACCTGAACTGGACAGCCCAACATATCACAGAAAACTTACATCTATTTCAGACAGTGGGCTATTATTCCTACAGAACAGAATGCTGTCTTGTCTGTGCTTCGCAGGCTGGTGGATGTTAGTTTCAGTGACAATGAAATTGCATGTAATCTCTTCTGATTACATCAAAATTGCTAGGATTTGCAAGAACATATTTGAATTCATAGATTCAAAAAGTAAATCAATCTTATAATTTAGGCACCATAACTTCTGTAGATCTGACATCAGACCATTCTGACTGAAAGGTTTAAAGAGGCTATTTTTGGATACATTAATAAAAGACAGTTTCCCAAGGAACTGTGATATTTATGTGGAGGAAGAAAGTCAGTTCTGCCTGCATAGGTAGGAATGTTCACTCTTTATCTGCAGATTTGACATTTTCTGCTATACATTTCAAAATAAAGACTGTTCCCTTATGCTAATGTTATTCACCAGTTTCAGATTTCCATAGCCATGATGCGTTACATCAAAGTAATTCAGCAAGGGACCCTGTGCACTTCAGTCACAGCTTTGTTAAAGTGTACCAGTACAGCACAGCAATTATTTCCCAATGGTTCTGAAAGAGACCTAAATAGCTATCTACCATAATCACGGAAAGGGAGGTAGATACTGAAGAGATTACAGTGGCCAATTGACTCCTTGTATTTTTAAGATAATGCCATTTTTCAATGCTGAATTGTCACCTGAGAAAATGGAGAATGGCCTTGCTTGCTTCCTGTGAGGAGTTTGCTTCTACAACACTTCAGTTTGACTTCAAAGGTGATTCAATAGGATTTCCAGACCTGAATGATTGAACAATCCAAACAATCCCATGGGTGTTTTCATTCAATATTATTTAATAAAACATTAATTTAATTAAATTTCTGGGGAGATATAAAAATCAAATAGTAATCAGAATACCTTTAATTCCTTCTTTGCTGATCCACAGTGTTAAATGAAATGAGAGAACATATTTTGTTTCCAATACTGCTACAGCACAACAGCTGTTTCTTTGCCTGGTTTTACACATGTTTTGAACACCTGCATAGGCAGCTCTCTTCAAACAAAAAAACTCACAGATCTAGCCTTGTAGTGATGGGAGGAGAAGGGGCTTTTAGAATTCAAATAGAAATATAAATTCTCATGGAAGACGATGAGATTTGTATTCCCAGCTCCCCATGAGAGCATTGGAAGTTAAATTTATGCCTTCTCATCATCAGGACATCCTTTTAAATTCCTGCCCTTTAACCACAAGGTGAGGTCAGTGGCAGTAAGCAAAAACAACTAATATCTCACTAGAGAGAATCAAACAAACAGGCTAGAAATCAATTTGTAGAATCTTGGCTGACAGCAAAATAACTCTACATCTCTCCCGAGGTTTCTGGTTTAAACTCTATGTCAATGTATCACACACAAAGTCCTGCAGCAGCTGACTTCACTAGTCTCCCTGTCACCCCTAGAGCACCCGAGATCAAAACCCACAAGCAGTAACATGCTTGTCTTCACATTCAGAAGGACTCACATGTTAGTCCATACTCATTGGAGTCTATACCCTCGGGATTGGAACAGGTCCCTTCCTTCCTACCTGGACACGAACTGGGTTTCAGCTGTAGTACTGAACAGTACACAGGGCTGTAGGAGCTGGAGAGAGGAGGGCCATGCACTCAGTCTCTGTCCCACTGTTTCCTTCTACATGACACTCATCTAAAAGCATGTGAGGACTAGAGTAGAAGCAAGGCATGAGGAACAGACACTGTCATAGATTTGAGTTGCTCCTCCTCAGTTCAGCAAGACTGGAGGGCAGTAGTTTGGCAATGTATTACCCTTGTGTTTGTCCTCCCTTACTTCCCCATTCAGAGCAATAGTGATGCCAGAGAATACTGAATAGTATACAGAGCAAGTCCAGTCCAATCCTTTCCGGCTATGAAGCATTTTGTTTTATTAGAATGGATTTGCCTGTTGCTGGTTCAGTCACATCAATGACACAAACCTTTCAAAGAGAAATTCCATGTTTTCTAGTGCCTTCTGCACCATTCTTTTCAGAATCATGCTCAAACTTGAAGCCTGAGATATTCTACGTAATCAATCCACTTGTTAGCAAGATCTTAATCCCTGCACATGATTAAGATCTGGGCTTAGGTTTCATCCCAAAACTAGCACAGCAGCAGGGGAAAGCCTCCTCATACCAATGCTCCACTTACATTCCATGGTCTTGATCATCTTCTAATCCTAGAATAACACAGATCTTGGTACTCTTCATCAAAAAAGAAAGAAGCAAATAAATGAATGAATCAAGTCTACTAGCTTCTTAACCTCTAATGCAGTTGAAACATCACCTACTTTGTAAGTTACTGCATGGTCTCTTTGATCTTTAATGTATAAATCTTAAAAACTTATATATTGTTATTTTAAATTCTTTATTCTTACAGGTTTTTTTTCTTCTGTCTTTCTACCGTATCTTTTTCCTTTCCAACATAATCCTTTAGAAAGTTTTGCAAGATTTTTTTTGGTGTTTACTGTGTATTTCCATTATGTAGGACAAAGACCCACAAACGTACTTCCCATTGAAATCAGCGTGCAACAGGCATTTAAATCCCCTTATGACTCTGGGGAGCCCCAAGGCTCAGAGGGTCTTCCTACAAACTGAGTTCTGAATACACTTGTTGTTTTAAGTAACATTCTTGGTCCTAGAGATTACCATCTGAATAGTTAAGACAGCAGGAGGAAAAGGTAAGGTTTATTCCCATTAGCAGATGGAAATAGAGACAGAGAGAGTTTTGTTATCCAAGGTGATCCAAAAAGTCTGTGTTAAGAGCAAAAGTCAAGGTCATTCCTTCAAACCCAACACCTAAGCAGTGTCCAACCTTCATATAAGATGTTTTTCTCCTTAGCTGCAGTAACTTCTACTCTGTAGCTCAGGTTTTATCTAAATAGGCACACTGAAGCAAGTCATACTGATAACATGAATTGAGTTACAACCACTTCTAAGCTGGACCAATGCATGCAAATCTGGACTGAGGAGAGGGGCACCAGTCCTTCTCTTGGACATGGCCTCTTTTTTTGTAGTGGGCCACACAAGGTCAGCAGGAGAAACATCTATTCTGCATGAGAACATGACTCTTAACAACCATGGCTGGAGCTGTTCATTACAGTCCATGTATGCAGCAGATGTTTATGAACTCCATCAAACCATTTCACAAATCCTGTGTGAAGGAGTTACAAGTCAGCATTTTCTGCCTTAATGGCTGGTAAGATCCTAAAAGATCCTTAGCATGACAGTTCCAAGCTGAAACAGGAGTTAGTTCTGGAAGCTCTTATACCACTTCTTCGCTCCTCTTTACTGCCTTCTTTGCACAGGAGACTTTGCAAGTGTCACTATTCCACATTTGGATAAAGACTTTCAATGTGAATGAGCTGAGCTCCAGAAAGTTCTTTACTAGATATTTTTAAAATGAACTGTAATGACTAATATGTCTACTATGACCTACAACTGTCATTTCTTTGTGATGCAGGCTGTGAAAAGATGTCTCACTTGGTCAGTATTCTGGCAGTAGAAGTAGAATTAATTGTGATATGGTTACATATAGCAACTTTTGAACCAATTTAAATGATTTTTGTTTTGAGAGAAGGATATTTTATGCTAATTTACAATATAGATTTGTCACTGAATCTGAATTGGGAGCATTGCAGTTACAGCATATTAGTATTCTTACTCTAGTGTATGCATGACAAATAATTCTGGAAGCATTACTTCTAAACAATCGTCTAAGAATCTTGCTTCTTCAGCACACTAGCAAACTCCCAATGACAGAACAGTGCAACCAGCATATTTGTGTGATCACTTCCTCCTAGAAGATGTAATGTGTGATTTTGAACAGACAAGAGCGTTACTGTTCTGCAGTATGCACAGTATCTTATTAACCTGGCTGAGAAGAAAAAAGGAAAGGCAACATCACAGTTAATGAATTTCAATAGAAAGTCTATACAGTATTTGATCTTAGTTGAATAAGACTATTCTACTGAAGGTAAGAGAAGTCAAAGCCCACATAAGTTGACATGACTCTGTCTAAGAATATATATTGAAAACAAAGATGGAGAGTAATTGTTATTACTGAGAGATAACACATTTAAAAATCTCTCCTACAAGGAGCTCAGTATCATTATGTTACTATTTGGGAAGAACGGACAAGAAACACCATCTCTTAGGTCATAACTGTAAGAAAAGAAAACCCTGTGCTCAGCCCATCAACAAACATATGGCCACAAAACACGCTGAATTTTCATCTTCCACTTCAGTTCATATTTTTTCAC
>JAVSBS010001276.1:7949-21676 GCA_033124195.1 Coracias cyanogaster
GCGCCCCCCCCCCACTTTTTTTTTAAAAAAAAAAAAAAAAAAAAAAAAAAAGAGCTACCATAGGTAGAGCTCCCAATATAGGTATTGCACAAGCAGCCTTGTGGATGCATCCCAGCCATAGCCCCAGCAAGGTGATGGTACTGGGGCCAAACGTGCCTCCAAACAAATAACATACCAAGCAGAACAGAAGAGCTCTTGGGTTGCTGGCAATGCTGGAGGTTGAGCAGCAAAGCCTGGACACTCAGCCCAGTACGTGAGTGTTTACCATTGTGAACCTGCTCTTTGATTTAGGGCCCCTTTTTATTGTATTCTCTATCTCCCTTATTAGCTGCACGCTTCTCATACCTTGTTGACATTTATGTAGGAGAGTTAAACGTTTCCTTGTGTATATTCAGTTCTAGCAAACCACCTGTCCTGTAAAGTTTATCTTAAATACAGAAGCTTGTTTTACCACATAAAGACAAGTGTCTGTTGTTCAAGCTTATCTTGTTAATGGAGAGCTGTGGACACCTCAGAAGGAGATGAAAAAAGGAAGATAGTCTTGCATCGTTATTAGTATTTATCTAAAAATGGGTTGGGCCAGACAGAAAATGTCTCAATGCGGATGCTCAGGCTCCTATTGGTAACACCTGCCCCAGTAAATCCTGGCTAATGCAAGTAGAACTGCTCCGAGTCTTGCTCCAGGTGAAACTGAGCAAACCATACTTGTGCTCAGCATCTCTCCTAGATTTGCCCTCCCAAGGCAGCTTCTGGTTTTGTCTCTCTACAAGGGCCCAGTTTGGTGGTGGGACCGCTGGCCTGAGAAGTTGCTGCCTCCCTTGGTCATGCTGATGCAACTGTTTGTAAAACACGGGGTACCCAGGTGAAAGGTGGGGAAGGGACTTCTTGTGCTTGCCTCTGGTGGCAGGGGAAAGGTCACCCAGTGCCACACCTGAAGGCAGAATGTGCTCTGTGGAGTTGCCTCTCTGTGTTTAATGGGCTCCCAGGCTCTGAGGTGGGCATCTGCTCTCCTTTCTTACATCACTGCTTGAAGACACACAGCTTTAGGTGGTTACTAAGACTGCAGACATGGATATAGGGCTATGAGCCAAAAAAGGGATGTATCTAGCAGCACCTGAGGAAATTCTGTCCGTGCACCCCATCCACAAGTAAGCAAAGTATTAAAAAAGAAATGAAAACAAGAAGCAATTCTGCACTTTATGCCTGTGTTTCTGAGTTTCCCACGAGGCTTGTAGAATTTCATTAGCTTTAACTGTGAACATGACTTTTGCTTCTTGTTCTCACCATCTGCAAGACTTGGAAAAACTGTCTGGCTCAATAACCTACTTCTGTTTCTCCTCCTTCCTGTTGTAACTCCCTTCTAATTCTATGACTCCAAGTGATAGAATATAAACTGTAAACCTTGCAATAGAAACATCCTAGGGGATGGCAGAGTCACAACACTTTGGGTGTACAACATCTCCAGAGCAGGAGCAGATGAATGGACGGCCATGCCCTCCATGCTGGTCTTCACTGGGAGCTCTGGAACAGAAAAGGGGAGAGATTCTGAGCATCAGCTTAGAACCAAGATGTAGAAATGCCTCACTGGTAGCTTTGTTATGGGATTGTGCTTTTTTTTCCTCCTTTGTGCAGTTCCTTGCAGGTGATTTAGGAAGGTACAGGAGATACACATGAAGAAATTTCCTTTCTGTGGAAAACCACAATACATTTTAGCAGAGGTTGAATAATTTCTGCTTTTGCTGCTATTGCTTCTAAATCTTGTACCCTTGTGTTGGGGCAATGTGAGCTGCTGCAGCACCCAATGTATTTACATGGAACTTACATTTACCAGGTAGTTGTATTTGTAAACCGGAGCTGCTTCGGACCACAACAGTGCACTTAAAATCCAGCCTTCTTTATTTCACTCTCTAGCAGTGTAAGCATGCCCTGCGTGCCTGCACTTTGTTTTCAGGGTTTATTAGATTCTGCTCTCTGGAAGGGAAGCAGAACTAGCCCTCGGTGACCAGCTGCAGAGACCAGGCCGCCATACCCCTGTGGTCCTCATGCTGTAAAGTCCTTCCCAGGTACGTGCTCATCACCCTCCCCACCTGCCACTCTGCAACAACCCTTCCACTTGACCCTTGCAAGCCGCGTGGACATTGTGGGTCTCTTTCTTTAAAAGGTAACTAAGCGCACCCATTGCTAAACCTTGTAGAAATCCTAGTGTGCGTGTGATTTAGATCCACCTTTAGATCCTGTGGGATGGGAGTAGAGAATGAAGCACAGGAGTCCATAGAAGGACCACCTAAAATCTGGGCTTGTTCTCTGGACAAAGCAATCTCAACATTTCTGGAAAACAAGTTAACTCAGCTCCTATGTATGGATTTCGGAAACTAACTACAGGCTGCTGGCTTTAAAAATATTGACCTTCTAAGTCCATTTTGCCTTTAATTGATAACTTGAAATGGTCAAGATGAAGCCAAGCATTGACTATGAAGTATAAGGGCCACATAAGTGAGAGAAGAGCTGGGAATGGAACAATTGCAGGGGTGCAAATGAAGAGGAGCACTTAGATGCATCATTTTGTCTATGCACGCTTTGCCTTTGAGGTTTTGTAAGCCTTAATACATTTAAAATTGGCTTTTGAAGTTTCGTTGAACCTAATGACACCAATGGGAAGAAAAGTGATTTTACTCTGTGTGTGTGTGTGTGTTCAAGAAAGTCATAATTAATTATTATGTTCTAAATAAACATGATCAGAACCCCCCTTTTTTTTTCTTTTTCAATTCTTGTCCACCCAAACTCAGCACCACAGGCATTCACTGCAGTTTTACTTCTGTTACAGGGGTAAGGGGCATTTTTTTTTTCCCATTATAAATACCCTTATTTGATTTCAAGCAACTCTCCTACCTTTTCCTGGTGGTGTATGCTGGAACTCAGCGCTTCTGCTGGATGCTCAGCTTTCTAGAGCTGATGGCCAGGCTGGTTGTCTGGGCTTCCTCTGCAATCAGAAGGGTGAGAAAGGTAGAGCTGGAGGATGACTCAGCCCAGCCTAAGGTCAGTGGGGTGAAGCTCTCTGTGGAGGTATCTCACTCTGATGGCTGTTGGGGAATTGCAGCTGAACAGAAAAAAGTAGATGCCTAACATTTAGGTGGCTGAAGGTAAGTGATGTGAATCCCACCCGCAGTCACTTAAACTCAGGGAAGTCCTTTTATCTTGGTTTGGTTTTTTTTTTATCTCTTTCTCTGGCTTGCTTTCTGACTTTCAGTGAGATGCGTTGGCAAAGAGTCTTTCTCTCTCTCCTGGAGTGTTTAAGTAAAATACGATTAATGATAAAAACATCTCCCGTGACAGGAGCTGTATGATAGGTAACCCTTTCCTCCTCCTGCTTTTGCATTCTGTGGGCACAGAGATGATACGTGGGGATATTCACATATGCACTCAGCATACACCAGAGTTTTTCCTCTTTTACATCTCAAATCTCCGCAGTGCGTTTGGACAGACTCTGCCGTTTGTCAGCCTCATTCGTACGTGACATTCTGCTGCAGAAAATGATGCCTCCGTTGTGTTTTGCCAAAACAAATGATGGGCAGAGGAATGCCTGACAACTTTGTTTAATGTAACCTTTGCAAGATCCTCTCGTGATGCCTCCCAGGTGAGGAGGTGATATGCCAGAAAAAGAGAATAGCTAGAACTTCTAATGATCTCATCCAATCTCTTTTTTGTACACAAGGTGCTTTTTGATGGGCTACGAGACATGACATCAGAGTTTTCAGTTTCATGCCCGTGGCATGCTGGAGGAAACCTGCAGCTTCAGTGGCAAGCATCCTACAGAGATGGACCCTGTCACTGCTGCCTTGCAGGACTGCTCTGCAAACCCCACCAATACTACTTGAGTATGTGGCGTGATGCTCACCTGGCTTGCTGGTTGCACTCTGAATCCTTCTTCTTGCCTTCCTTGGCCTTTCCTTGATGCCCCGTGGCATTATCCTTGCTCCGGGATCCTGCTGGTTCCCATCTGGCTGGATGTTAAACATTGGACCGTGCTGCCCAGGGAAGTGGTTGAGCCTCCATCTCTGGAGGCATTTAAAAGAAATTGTAGACCTGGTGCTAGGGACCAGTCCCCTGGTGCTGGGACATAGTTTAGTGGTGGACTTGGCAGTGCTGGGTTAACAGCTGAACTGTTAAAGGTCTTTTCCAATCTAAGTGATTCTATGGTTCTGTGATGTGGTTCTAGTCCTATTTCCTCATCATCCTATCCCTTGTAGTAGAGGTATTTGGTCTCCCTGGCCCTGCCAGTGTGTGCCTGCTCTGGTACGCCTGGGTAATGGAGAGCTGTGACCCTCAGCCAGACTCCTGATGGCATTTCTTGTCTAAAGAGTCTCAGCTTCAAGTTTCTAGGGAAGAAACAATTCCTAGTAGCTTATCTCTAGGAGCTTCAGCTCAGTCCAAGACTACAGAGGAGATGCTACCAGGTAAGGGGAGGCAGGTGAAAGCACTTAGTCATCTGCAATCATTTCCTTAACAAAAGGACTTGATATTGTCAGTGGGTGCATGGCCTAGGGGTTATATTCTTATCTAGAGGCAGGAAACCCTATGATTTACAACTGGCTGTAGGAAACAGTGATTGTGCCTAATCCTACTGTAGATTATTGGGATACACTTCCCCCAGGGTACAAACCTAAGGGATCTCATATCAGCAAGACAGAGCAGTGCATGTGTAGGTTGTTAACCTGTTGTGTTGTTAGGATATTGAGAACATGGTAGACTAATGCTCCAGAATCTATAAATTCAAGATAAAATGCAAAAACTCTGCACTGAAAGCTCTGAGGAAACCAGAGGCCCCTGTGGCAAACTCGCTTCTGCCCATTAACAGCAGCTGTGTCACTCCACGTGCAAATTTACCAGCTAAGGAGACATCCAGGACAGATGCCTTTGCTTTATATGTCAGGGTATGAAGCGGTCTTGTTCTTCTTCATGTAGCTCAAAGTCTGTCTTGAGCTTCTTCTTGCCACAAGACCTGCAACCTTAAACCCAGGCGGGTTGTTACAGGAGAGGTGTGATAAGCTCCTTTGTGCTTGGAGTCCTGGTAGATAACAAGTTAAACATGGAGCCAGCAATGTGCCCTCTTGGTGCATTAAGAATAATGTGGCCAGCAGGTCGGGGAAGGCCCTAGTGAGGCCACATCTGGAGTACTGTGTCCAATTCTGAGCTCTCCAGTTCAAGGGAGACAAGAACCTACTGGAAAGAGTCCAGTGGGGTGCTACAAAGATGATGACTGGCACATCTGTCTTATGAGGAAAGGCTGAGACACCTGCAGCTGGTTAGCCTGGAGAAGACTGAGAGGAGATCTTATAAATGCTTATCAATATCTAAAGGGTGGGTATCAAGAGGGCTCTTTTCAGTGGTGCCCAGTGACAGGACAAGGAGCAACAGGCACAGATTGGAACCCAGGAATTTCCATCTGAACATGACAAAAACCTTCTTTACTGTAAGTGTGGCAGAGCACTTGAACAGGCTGCCCACAGAGGTTGTGGAGTCTCCTCAGGAGAGATTCAAAACCTGCCTGGACACATTCCTGTGCAACCTGCTCTAGGTGAACCTGCTTTAGCAGAGCATTTGGACTAGATGATCTCCAGAGGTCCCTTCCATCCCCTACCATTCTGTAATTCCGTGCTGTCTGGAGTCCTGTTGCCACCTTTTTTTTTGCTGGAGCTACACTGGAGTATGTGGTGTGTATTTGGTGGGTCTCTGCTGGGGTACTGGACCTTGTAGCGTGCATTTTGGAAAGTGTGGAGGTAATAAAACCAGCCTATGATCTGTGATTAAGCTACAAGTCTTGGATATGTGAGTTACAGTGTCCGCTCTCTGCAAAATGCTTGTTTTGAGTCTACCCGAGGGACCAAATCAAGGTACTTACCCAAGGCTTGTTCTGTGTTGGGTGCCTAACTAGAGATGAGCCTTGTCCAGGACAGGGGCTTTGAGTGGCTTTTGTGATACAAATGGTGCATGTTTAAAACCTTGCAAGCCCTGTATGTGGCTGGGAATGGGAAGCTGTTTGTTTGAGGGTATTAACTGTCTGCTAGCATGCCTTGCCCGCATCGAGGTGGCCCCAGGAGCAGGGTAGCTTGGAAATGCCACTTGCAATTAAAACTTGTATTTTCAAGTGCAGCTCTGCTGTTTGTTCATGCTGAGAAGGGTTTCCTATCTTTCAGAGTCTTTTGGTCGCTGGGCTACACTTAATAGGATGAGATTTTGCTTTTTTTTTCTTTTTCCTTCCCCCTTGAACCACAAAGCTGCCAAGCTATCCAAGAAAGAGGCTTCTAATTAATGCTAAGTGAAGTGGAAACCAGGGTGGCTGCTTAGTGTAGGGCTAGCGGGGCATGCTCTGGCCTCAAAGAATGCTGGTGTAGCTCCAAAATAACTGTAGGTCTCTAGGTATTTAGTCATGGTACATGGGAGCACAAACCGCCCTCACTGCACTGAAGATGTTTGTCGTGACTGGAATATGAATATTGTACCACTGGGCTGCAGAAAGATCCCTTTGGGTGGATTTTTCTCTTTGGGCACTCCAGAAAAGGCTAGATTTGCTTCTCTTCAAAGCTCTGTGTAAGTTTCCACTGATGGGTTGTGACCAAGGAGGTTGCGGCTGTGATTTTCCTGATGATAACCTCATCATCTAACCTTGACTTGTCTGTAAATAGGCTGCTCTGGGGACACATTTTCTTAGATATCTCCTTCTCCTTGCACTGAACTTTGGTGTTTTAGTAAGTGGTTTCACTTTCTTAAGTGCAGAAAGCGGTTGTCAAAGCAGCAGCAGCAGTCTTAACCTGAGGTTCACCTGCTTTAAATTTGGGGTTTTTTTCTGCCTTCAGGTTGCTTTCCCACAGGATTTACAGAGTGAGTGACATGTAGTTTCCATGTATGTTTTTCCATGTAATTTCTGTATGGGTTATAAACCTCACTCTGAGCACCAGGACAGGGCTTCTTGCTCAGGTCTTGAGGAAATAGGGAATGTGGTGGCAAAGTCCTTTGCCTGTGCTTTTCCAATGCCTTCTGGGTGTCTAAAAATCCTTAGAGAAAAATGTCTGTGACTGATTAGAAACCTTTAGTGGGGTAAAAACTGAAAGCAGATCAATACTGAGTGGCAAAAAAACCGTGAGGGGCAGGGGGGTGAAATTGGTGGTTTTTTACCCACTTAAATAATGGTTCATTTCAACTACTTGGTTTTCCTTTTTTGGCTTTGTGTCTCCAAAGTACATTCTGCATTTTCACCTCCATCTGATGTCTAGTCTTTCGTTGAGACTATGGCAGAAACACCAGTATCTTTTACTGTGCCTTGGCTTTGCAACGCTGTAGAAAATAAATACTGCAGCTGTTGCAGTCCTTGGTTTGACCATTTGGTCAAATTGCTGTTGGTATTGGGTTTTTTTTTGTCCTGTAGCAAGTAGGCTATGGCAGAGGACCTGCTGTGTCATGGTCCTCAACTTTAACTCTTGCTCTGTGGGTTTTGGTGTTGTGGTTTGGGGTTTTTTGTTTGCTTGTTTGTTGGGTTTTTTTTGTGTGTTTTTTTTTTTTAAACAAAGCCCTTCAAGTGTCAAGCTGTGTCAGACTTAATTGACTTAATCAGAATCCTTGAATTTTTCTTCTGTTCTGAAGGCGACCTTACAGGACATCAACGTAAGGAATATTTTCCTCATCCTGTGTCTTTATAGATCTATCTAAAACATATGTCAGTGTTTCCCAGCTGCCTTGGTTTCTTGGGCAGATGAGCCCTGCCAAACGGTTTCCTAATGCACCCTGTTAGGACAAAGGCTCAGTTGTTGTTTTCTGTTGATAAACTGGACATTTAACTGCCTCGTTTGCCCCCCTACTACAGCAGGATTAGTCGGTGGCTATTTGCTCAGGCCCCAATCCTTGGGCTTGCTGGGACAATTGCTCAAGAGGTTCAGATTTAGAAACCAATGAATGTCAAGCTGAGCCTCTGAACTAAACTTCCTTTGAGATGAGCCAGAGTGACCTGCAGTGAGCTGTAAAGAAGAGTGCAATGACCCCCGCCCCCCACCCCCCCTTCCCTTCCCGCAAGGAAAAATATTTCCCAGAGCATTGGGAACCCTCCTGACTTCCTCTCCTGTGAATTCTGGATTAGTGTGATTTGCATGCTTAAAGTTAATTCACTGGTGGACGGAGGAGGTGTCTGGGAGGTTGAATAGACTCAGCTCCTCGCCACCGAGTGCCAAGGGCCTCTGGTGCAAACCACGTAGCGAGGGAAAGTGAGGACATGTAGGACAACTGCAGGGGTGAAGGGAGGGAGGAGGGATTGTACCATTTGTACTGAAGTGTTTGCAATTCTGCCCTCCCACAGGCCATGGCAACTGGACTGAATGTAATCTGGCCCTTTTATTTTCTTGCTTTCATTCAAATGAGGCCATATAACAAGTGGAGAGCAAGAGGAAGGGGGCAAATGCATGGAGTATACATAATAAAGGTGATAGTGCTGAAAATGCTGTTTGCTGTTTAGAAACACAACCAAACTCAGTGCATTGGATGGGTTGGGAATTTGAGCATGCTTGGTCACTGGGAGGTTTCTTCTGAAGCCGTCTTTAAAAACAAAACAGACAAAAAAAATGCCCTGTCTGGTTATCCACAGGCCTTGCTCCCTGATAAGAGCCATCTATCATGACCAAATTAAAACGCAGGCTCTGCCTTGCAGCTAGCACTGGATAGGACATGTCTGCCCGTTGGGAAAGTTCCCTTTTCCAATTTCTTGGTTCCTGGGAAAGTCGCTTTTAAATTGGAACAACAACAACAAAAAAATCATAAAAAAAGAGAAAAGTTTGAATCATTGCACGGAGTCACTGGCCCCGCTGAGGGGGCTTTCTCTCTCTTCTGAAGAACAGACCACGCACAAAGCCAGATGGTTCCCGTCTGCTGGCTTTATTCAATGCACTTCCTCCCACAGACGGGAGCCCTTTTGCCCTCCTTCCACCCCCCTCTTTCAAGCATCCACCACTGGGCCTTTCTGTTCTGCGGCTGGAAATAATCTTTTATTGCCCAGTTGTTCGGAAGTGACCTTTTGCCCTTGATTAGATAGCACCAGGCTCTATCACCGGATTGCTTTTGAGCTGGCAGTTGCTTTTTTGTGTTCGCTGATCCGGTGTCAGGGAGAACAATGCAAGGCTTTGCAGAATTTTAGTCCGGTTAAGGCCTCATGTGGGATGGCTGGGGGTAGGGAGGGATGGAGTTTTATAAAGCAGCCTTGCCGGACCATGATTAATTATATGAAAACATTTCCTTTAATAAACTGCAAAACAAATTGTGTTTTGGTTTAGTTTTTACATTTGCCTTGCACACTGATGCAAATGGTTGCGTGCTCCTTTCCAAGCCGTTAGCTGCTCATCGATGGTGAGGAGCAAAACTCCTCCTTGTTCTCTTCTACAGGATTTTCACGCCTGGTTGTGCAGGCAGGTGAGCTAAAACCTGCCCCAGAACCAGGAGGCCCAAACCCTCCAGCTGGTGTTGAGCTTTGAGTCGCTGTGTTTCACTGATGGGGTGGCCAGGAGGATTATTTCTGGGGAGATGCTCTCAGGCCCTAAAGGAAATGGCCGATTTCCCAAAAGACAGTTTTCCAGTTACCTGTAGGCAGAAGAGAGATGGTGTTTAAGGAAGGTTAAAGAGATTCTGCAAAATGTAACAAGGGGAAAAAGAGGCATTTCTAGAGAAACTTAAAAACCCAAACCCTAGAACTGATTGTGCATTATACCTTACTTGGCATTTCGATTATATATTCTTACATTATTTTCTATTAAACAAAATATACTGCATCTATTTGAGGGGGTGGGGAACTCTTTCCGAAATAAGTGGATAAACTATCCTTGGGCTTTAGCCTAAAACCAAACCAAACAATCCCCAAACTCACCTTTCCCATCCAGCTTGATCTGGACTGACTTAGAAATAGCAAGATAGAAGAAGCTGTTATCCTGTAGGTTATTCAGTGATCCAAGAGCTATAATCAAGAAAGTTGAATGAGTTTTGGTGGTGGGGTTTTTTTTTGTTTGTTTTAAATCAGGTTTTCAATTCGTGTTCATGACTGCTTAGTCTTCAGCAGTCTGGCAAAATAAAAAAAATAAAAAGGAAATACATCTGTTTTCCAGTCCTGTAGAAGTTAAAGGAGAAAGATGACTGTTCTGCAAGGTTTTGTTTGTTTGTTTTTGTGTTTGGTGGTTTGAAATTATATATATATATATTTTTTTTCTTTTTGCTCTGATGGGGCTTTTCTTTTGGGTTCTGTCACTACCCAATTTTGTAGGAATTTTCTGCAGGGCATAATTTGTTGGTTACCATAATCCCTTTGTTACTAGCATGCAATACACTACTCCCTTAAATAGTAAATAGCAAAAAAATATATACTACCTCTCTGGGACTCACCGATTCACCAGCAGCTTTTTTAATTATTTCTAGTCCACTCCTTCCTCTGGGAAACACTGTGGATGTCTGCAGTGTGAATTGGACACATTCTGCATCATGATCGCAGTTTGCGAGCTCTGTTCCCTGGCTGTCTGGGCTGCAGCTCCTGGAAACCTGGACCCATGTGAGGAGTGGTGCCCAGCCAAGGTGCCACCAGCACGGGGAGCTGGGCCAGGTACCTCCACCTGGGGACTGGAGACTCCTTCTGGTTCCCATGACAGTTCAGCTCCTATACAGGGAATGAAAAGCATTTAATGGCATTGGTTATTTTGTTAGAAGAAGCAGCTGAGATAGTTTCTAATCTGGCACCATAGTGAGTACATTCTTTCTACAGCCCCTGTTTTATTTATTTTTTATAAAAGGCAAGTGCATGCAGAAGTTGATGTTAAAATAAAATTATTCAGGCTTTTTGGTTGCCCCTCGCAAGCCAGGAATGATCAGAGATGGGGTTTGATCTATGATCTATCATGTTAAAAGTAATATGCATGTGATGAAGGAACGAGGGGAGGAAGGTGAGGGATCCGTGTTAAGCTGCCTACTGGTAGTCACAGGGGCAATTGATTTCTGCCAGAATTTTGGTACTCAAAAGCCAATTAGCTTCATGCTCTATCTTTTAAAACAAGCAGGTTAATGCTACCTGTCTCACAGGGGTTGTTAAGACAAATTAGTGCATGTGAAGCAAGTGGTTACCAGCGTGAAGAGCATCGCAGGAGAACTGTTGCAAGTAAATAATCGTTCTGAATGCAGAGTGGGGTTAAATATACATGAAATGAGGCAGAGATGCTATAGGGAAAGAAATATACACCCAGTCATGCAATCCAAGACTTGCAATGTCTGCGTGTGTTGTGGATATGGACAAGTACTTAAATACAGTTTGTGCAAACAGTGATAGTATTGCTGAACCTAGAGGCATTTCTCTGTATGTGTGTGTTTGCTTATGTTTCATGGTACTTTCTCCTTTAAAGCCTGTTAAAGAATTACTTGCTAAGTAATACCAGTTAGTCTAGATCTGAAGGTTTTCAGTCTTACGTACCTCTCCACAGAAGAACCTTCCATGTGTCTTCATAGGCTTTCAAAAGGACCCATAAAAAAGAGTTATCTTGCTTTTTTGTGCATTTAGTTGCACTCTTAAGGTGTAAAATGTTCAGTTTGAGAATGAAACACTTAAGAAGAATGTATTTATTAAGTTCCAAAATAAACTCTGAAGTGCTCCCTGTCAAGGCACCTGCATGACCGGGTATATTTGGAGGTCTGTGGGTCATGCCTATGAAGTGCTAGGGTCTGAGCTGTGGGCCCCAGGTTGAAGTTGACCTGTGAATGTCTCACAGCCTAGCAGAATGTTTTGGTTTTTCTATTGGCTTCATGTTTCAGAGGCAGAAGTTGATGCACCTGTGTCTTTGTGGTTCTGCCCTCACGCAGGTGGTCATTGTTGGGGTGGTGGGTGAGGCCAGGACTATATTAACCAGGAGCCGATGTGTTGGAGGGGATGTTGCTGAGTTCAGTGTTGGCCTGTGTGAGCTGGCAGCTGATGGCAGCATAAAATGATGATGGCTGAAGCAGCACAACAAAATTGGCATAGTTGGCAGCTCTGTCTGAAGGAAGACCCTATGAAACTGGATGAAATGAGACCAGGAACACCCTCAAGGAGATCCTGCGTGCCTTTGTCAAGGTTTTGAGAAAATGAAGGTGAGCAGAAAGAGACAAGGTGGGACCAGCTTGAGTAGAAAGAATTTGAGAGTAAGAAAGTGCCAGTGAGCAGAGATAAAGAGACAGTGATGAAAGTGATTAAAGTAGTGAAGAACATAAGTGAGTAGAAACCTTGGACTTTGAGGAAGTGATTTTGTGAGTAGAAAGTGAGCAGAAAAGGTTAGAAAGTGTTTTTCTGTAGAAGATGAATGTGAAGAACCACAATTTCCATGTAATAAAAGACTGTGAATTGAATGTGCTTGTGTGAAGAAGATAGTTATGAAAATAGGATGGCTGAAAGTGCCTGTGTGAATTGCCTGAAAGGTTCTCCAGATTCTGGCCTGAATGGTGGAGCAACAGCCGTAACTTGAGTCTGGATGACGGCAATGTTCCAGAGCTTGGATAGTGGCAGGGTAATTATTGCTCAAAAGGTTCTCTGGACTCTGGCCTGAACGCTGGGGTGATGCCCATAACTTGAGGCTGGATGATTGTTGTTCTTGGGTCTCTGGTCTAGGTAATGGTGGTTCTGGACTCTGAGACTAGGAGCTGGTAGGGTAATACTGCCTGTAAAGTTTTCCAAATCCTTAGCCTGGATGATGGTAGGGTAATTATCACCCAAAAGGTAGGGCAGTTAATGATTTGTGTGAGGAATTGCCTGAAAAGCAGTCTGGATGATGGTAGTTCTCCAGACCCTGGCCTGAATGGTGGTAGGACAATTGCCTGTAAAGTTTTCCAAAATCCTGGATCTGGATGATGGTAGTTCTCTGGACTCCAGCCTGGATTTTGGTGGGGTGATTATGTCCGAAAAATTCTCCAAATGCCTGGTTTGGTTGAACATACGGTAGTGGTAGGGCAATTAATGAGAAATTGCCCGAAATGATCTCTGGATCTTGGGCCTGAATGCCTGGTCTGGTCCAAATTGTTGGCTTGGAGGATGGTAGGGCAATTAATGATGTATGAAAACACTTGTTTGAAGAAGATTGTTAGTAATGGAATAGAATGCGAAGAACTTGTGTAAAAGAAGATTAAGACTGTGACAGTGGAAGTTACTATAACCACAAAGGAGTCAGGGACAGTGATGAGTAGAACTAATCTTGGCAAAGAGAATAGAAAATGGATAAAGTGGATATGTTGATAATGATTGCTCTGCTGAGAGAAAGAAAGTGTACTTTGATAATGATGCACTGCTGGATGGTAAAGAGATAAAGTGGATGAAGATACCTTGGCAAACCTTGGTAAAGAGAATGATGTGGATGCTCTGCTGAATGGTAAAGCGGATGCTCTGCTGGAAAAGGTGAAAGTGATTACCAGCCTGACAGAGAAATGTGTGCAATGAAAAGTTGTGGTCACCCTACTATGGAACTTTTACCAGGTGGATGGACTTTGTTAAACAGACCTCTGAGGAGAAGCCCAAAGACAGTGAATTAACTTGAGTATTTTATTTTTGGTATGAACTATATATGGAGGTTGTGATTCATCCATGGGTCAAGGGGCCAAATGAAGTGCTGGGGCCTGAGCTGTGGGCCCCAAGTTGGAGTTGACCTGTGGATGAGTCACAACCCAGCAGAATGTTTTGGTTTTCCTATTGGCTTCAT
>JAVSBS010001276.1:21776-34473 GCA_033124195.1 Coracias cyanogaster
CTTGAAAGTCTCCAGAAACGGAGACTCCACAACCTCCCTAGTGAAGTGCTGGGGCCTGAGTTGTGGGCCCCAAGTTGGAGTTGACCTGTGAATGACTCACAACCTAGCAGAATGTTTTGGTTTTTCTATTGGCTTAATGTTCCAGAGGCAGAAGTTGGTGAACCTGTGTCTCTGTGCCTCTGCCCTCACCCAGGTGGTCATGGTTGGTATGGTGGATGAGGCCAGGACTATATTAACGAGGAGCCAATCAGTTGGAAGAGCTTCTGCTGGGGCTGGTTGCACCTGGCTGAGCTCTCTGGGTGGTGTCCTTCCATGTGAAGGGCCACTGAGGAGCCATCTCTGTCTATTGCGTCCAGCAGGCGATGCTGGCACCACAGTGGGCAGCAGAGGAGCTGAGCCCACAGGAACCTATGGCAGGACTGTCTGAAAGAAGACTTCTGAGGGGAAGTTGTTGAGTTCAGCATCGGCCTGTGTGATCAGGCAACTGACGGCAGCATAAAATGATGATGGCTGAACCAGCACAAGAGCCTAGCACAGTCTTCCTGTTATTTCAGCAAGGAGAAATGTAGCCTTGGGCCCACAACATGAAAACACGAGGCAGTTCATGCTGATTTAGCAGGGCAGAGTAGCTTTGTGAAGCTGATTAGCTGCAGTAATTTTTATTTGGTGATACATCTTTTCTTTTTTATTTTTTTCCTCCTCTCTAACTGTTCCCCACGATCAGCAGGTAATTATTTGTGTATTACTGGAGTTCCCTTTCCATTTTTCTCATCTGATATAAAAAGATTGTTGTACATGATAACTTGTTAGTGAGCCTAAGTTTGACTGGCAACGTTGGCAGTAGCTCATCTCTCAAGTCTCAGGTAAAAATGTATCTAATGCTTATACTGCAAATGTGGGGTCTGGTTCCTGATTTCTACCTATGTTGGTGTTTAAAGGGCTGGATTCTTGTTTTCATTACCTATATGAGGTCTGAGCTAAAGGGTTTTTGAGGTTTTGGATTTTGGGGGCGGTGTTAGTGTTTGTGGGCTTTTGAGTGTGTTTTTTGAGGGTTTTTTTTCTGCTAGCTCTGTACCTAGAAGAACCACTTAACTTATGGAGTTCCTTTTCAGAAGCAGTGTTAAAGGCATTCAAGTAGCAGGCTGATTTAATTGTTGGGGTTTTTTGTGTGTGTGTGGTTTTTTTGTGTATACATATACACACATGTATGCATATACAAATAAATCTGCAAGTGACTTGACTACATGTATCTATATTTCTATATAAATATCAGGATTTTTACTCACACAAAAATATCTGTAAGTGACTTGAGGGTACGTGTATCTATATTTATATATAAATATCAGGATTTTTACTCACACAAAAATATAAATCTGCAAGTGGCTTTACATAAAACTATATTTATATATAAATATCAGGATGTTTTTCGATTGAGGTGTTACAGGCCACCCACTGTATAGCCCCACCACTTTTGTTTTTCCAGAAGGATATGTCAGAATGAGGATGAAACACTGTGTGTATGCACACAGGGACTTTACCCCAATCCTGTTGAAATAATCAGAAATATTTGGAATTAAGTTGGATCCTAAAGAAGGACTACATCATGTGATTGCGTGACGACAATTTTCTGGTGGGATTCTTTTTAACTCTGAAGTATCTGGATGGCAAAGGAGCTGGTGTTTGGCATGTGACACTGTAAAATAAAATTTTAAAAGATAAAAATTCGGTAATATGTCACTTAAATTTCCTAAAGCAAGCCCTAAGACACCAGGTCTGGAAAATTTTTGAGTGCTCTCAGGGCAAGCTGTTATACAAACCAACTGGTTTTCACTGCTGTTAGATGGTGTAGAAGTTCTCTGTAAGGAAGAGTTTGCTTATGAGTCATAATGAATTCTCTGCATTTTCCCTTGCACGCCTATTTTATCCATTAAAATGTTGTCTTTAAACAGCAAGAAACATGGAAGTATTTGTATAGATTTTGTTGCGCTGCTCGGAAGGTTTGTCAGGTGCAGCTGAGAAGGAGAGAGGTTGTATCAGCTGTAGCTCTCAAGGCTACAAGAAACTGTTCATCTGCTGCTGTCATCTTCTCCCCTATGTCTAAACTATTACCATTACAAGGAATTTAAATCTTAAAATATTTCAGATTGGAAGGAACCTCAAAGCAGCATTTCCAGTCTAAATTGCTTTTATATAATTTCTAATTTGTGCAAGTTCAGGCTACTTTTTTTTTCTAATGAGAATTGATGAAGAACAGCTATAGGAAAACTCATGCTAGCAAATTTATTTTAATTCTTTCCACTTGTCAAATCTCTCATGTGGGTTCAGTGATGGCAGCATGATAGTCACTCAGTCTGCTTTGAAAGAAGTTGATAATAGTAGAAGAGACTTCAGAGTAACCCATGACTTTTTATCAAGTGGAAAAAACATAACCCAGTTTGAGGCAAAGTAGTGTATCTAGTTCTCATCGTCCCATGTAGGAACCCACGTCTGTGTAATATAAGGCTATTTCCACTTACTAATGTTTTTGCCACTGTTAGCCAGTAAGATGCCCGTGACTGTTAGTAATGTTGTTTTCAGCTGTCTGTGCGTGTTTTCAGATTTTTTTCCACAGATAGTGACAACTCTTTACCCACTGACTGCATCTTGTGGGTCACCGAGCTGGGCTGCAGCCCACGGCTCTCATGATATGCCCACACATGGCAGGTCTTAAATGTATGTCAACACTTCTGGCTCTGCAGCGCTGTGGTACAGTGATAGGCAAGCCAGATGAAACTTCAGCAAGCTACTCACAGCAGTGTGGGCTTTAATGTGGGGTGTCTTACCTAGCTTCTCCCCAAGGCATCTGTGATTACACACTCACAGAGGAAGTTGCACTCTAAACCACATCAACAAGTGGTCATTTGATGTCCTAAATCAAGGGTTATATCCTTATTAAAGTAATTTCTATCTTGACAGAAGCTGGTGCTTGCTGGTGCAGTCATAGTTTGTGCCTTGTAGCTCACTGATGGTGCCCAGGGACCACCTGCATTTTGGTTTGGCATCATATTTAGCACAAGCTTCCTTGCCTGTGTGTGTTTTACCATGTTGAGCTGACTGCTGAATTGCTTTCACTGTTTGCTGCCTGGCTGTGATAAGCCTCAAGCTGCAGGTTTCTCTTGGACTGAGGCTTGGTCTTTCCAGTCCTCTACTGGGAGGTGGGCTTCTGGTCAAGGTTGTGAGATGCTCCTCCTCCTTGGCTGGAGAGGGCACCCAGGAGATTTCTTGTGCTCTGGTAGAAATTGCTCTGGCTGGGTTGCTTATCCTCTGCTTGTCCTTGCTAGGTCCAAGCCCACTTTCAGCTCTTGTCATGTTATGAGCTGGGCGCAGCCCTGATGCTGCTGGAGTGTCCTGGTTAATGCAGTGATGTTGCTTTGATCAGTCCTGCCATCTCTAGCCTAGAGTGACTTTAACTGAAGCAACACACCTGTGGTTATCCAGCATGGAGGAAATGGGGATGGAGCTGACTGGGAAGCTTAAGGGGAGTGTGGGATGAACTACTTCATTTCTACAGTGTTCAAATACAGTTTTCGTTGATGGTTTGTTTGAATTTTTTTTTTTTTCTTTTGAAATGCTTCAAAAAAGCTGAATATCAGGGCTGGGCTTTGCTTGCTCACAATGTTTTGTCTGGAATAACCTTTTAACGTTTTTTTTGTCATGTTAGATATGCCTAAATAAATTGCCTTGGAAAATTATAAGGCATTAAGGCGCTAAAAAACAGTGTTGCATGCAGAAGAAACTTGAGATAACCTGAAGTAATTTCACGACTTTCAGGATATGCGTGCATGTGGTGGGAGACGGGAAATGAGTTAATTTTCTATATTCCTAACTTGTTCCTTTCCTCTCCAGCAGTGTTTGCCTGGGAAAACAATGATTCCCTTTCAGCCTTTTCTCCCCTTTCAAAGAACTGGGATTTAGTCAATGGGACTATTTACATGCAAAACGTGAAGCATATGCATAAGTGCTTGCAGGATTGTGGCCTTTTATTGTTGCTAAAGTATCACTGTTTTCCGGTTTCAGATGAGCTTGTCATTTTAAAACTTGTAATAAACAAAATTAAGTCATTGCGGGCAGGTAATTACCCGTAAGAAAAATAAACAAGCTTTAAGGAGATCAATAAATGTTTTTCCCGTCCCCAGCTGGGGAAAATGAGGTGCTGCCCTTGGAAATAATGTTCAAGTAAAGCAGGACTAAATGTATTGAAATACAACAGGTGATGACAGTAAGTGCGGTAAAATCTGCTCGTAGGTGCAGGGAAGGTAAAACTTTGAATAAGCCCTCTGATAGCATTGGGTTTTCTCTGTCTGGTTTATATTTAGCTTTGGAGAATTTTCTTGCCTGTGTTGGGAGGCTCTTGCAGATACCATTGTGCACTTCTCATGCCTTGCTCTGCTTTGTAAAATAACAATAAAAGCATGATGACCAAAATAGCCGACCCCTCTGCTGCTGCTCAGCCTCATACCTCTGGTTTTCTTCTTTAGGTAGATGACCCAACTGGTGTTCTGTCTGATTTGGTGACCACAGAAGACGACTGCGGCACGAAACTTGCTTATCAAGATAGATTGCAGAAATAGCCGTATCTGTGAGCCAATGTTGCAATGTCTGGAAGCAGCGAGTCATCACTTAGTGTTCGTCTTAAGGTTCCTTGAGGTAAGAAAAGCTTTGTGGTAGCAGAACTATTTTCCATTTAATCTTCATGTTGTAAGTAGCCTACTTGAATTGCACCGGGGTCTAATTCCAGAAATTCACGCTTTCCTCGGGTGTTCAGCCAGGATTTACAGCGTGTAAAAATTCAAGCCTGAGGTAGGCTATAAAAATTACTGACTTCCTAGGTGGCAAAATAAGGCTCCTCTCTCAGCTTCTCCCTCTGCCTCTATGACCTCCGACCCCCACTGCAATAACCAAAACCATTCAGAATAAATCCAATAAATGACTATGCTACTTACTATGATCAAGAGATCTATGGCCTGCTCCCCATACAGCACTGAGCACTTTTTGAAAGCTAAACAAATAACAACCCTATCAAAATAAACCAATTCCAAACAGTGGTAAATAAAAGAGGAATACAGTCACACTGTGCTCCTTTGCTTGACTAGGGTTTTTATGTAGTCAGCCCTGCGTATTATTGCCTTTATGAGATTTACATAAATTAGTCATCACATTTTATCATCTTCCTTTTACATATGTATGGCTGTTAGAGTGTGTGAAAAAATGCCATGAGCATCAGAGGTCTATTTGCATTAGAATTTCCAGTGGAAATGTCAAGTATGACCTTTCCCTTGTCCGGGTGGCTAATCCCATTTGAAATTCCTGCCATGCTCCTTATGGAGGGTCACTGCCCTGCTGAATTGAAGCACTGCACCTGCTGCAGCCTCCACTCCTCCTCTTCCTCCCCAAGCTCAGACCTGCAGACCCGGGCTGATGCTCTGCCTTGCTGCCCTGCCTGGCTGCCATTCACTGCACTCTATACTCCTGAGTTATGGGACTAAAATGCTTTGTTACGGATTTTTTTTTTTGACATGTTTTTGGGGGGTTTAAAGAACATAAAGGAAGCCTGGAGAAGCAAAGGTTCTGGGGAGACCTTACTGCAGCCTTTCAATAAAGGGGGCCTATAAGAAAGATGGAGGCAGATTTTTTGGCAGGGTCTGCTGTGATAGGACAAGGGGTGATGGTTTTAAAGTAAAACAGGAGAGATTTTAGACTAGATGCAAAGAATAAATTTTTTACGCTGAGGGTGGTGAAACACTGGCCCAGGTTGCCTAGGGAGGTGGTGGAAGCCCCATCCCTGGTAACACTCAGGGGCAGGTTGGATGAGGCTCTGAGCAACCTGCTCTAGTGGAAAATGTCCCTGCTCACTGCAGGGGGATTGGTCTAGATGACCTTTAAAGGTCCCTTCCAGGTGAAAACATTTTATGATTGTATGATAAAGGAAAGATGCAGAAGTCAGATCAATGGTAACTGCTTAATTTTGAACTAGAGGAATAGTGATTAGGAAATTTTAGGGCAGAAAAATTGAATTTTTTTCTCATCTTGAAAGGAAAAAACCCAGCAGGAATAAAGATGTGTGTGGGTTCATAATGCCTCCTGGATTATAGGATAAGAGATGCACCTTTTGTGATGAATGACTTGGAGCCTTACATTGTGGCAAATCAATCTGGATGCTGTAAGGACGTGCAAATATATTAGCAGGATATCCAAAAGTTTCTTAAAGACAATGCTAAAATAAACCAACACTATTCTGTCACTACGTGGGTCTGTTGACAACTTCCCGTTACAGGAAATGCTTTTTTGGGAATTGAGAGGAAACCTGCTCTTAGATTATAATGTCTGTTTCTATCATAGTGACTTTTTAATCCTGTCGTATGTTGAGGGGATTTGGAAATAAAATTTCCTGCAACCTATGGGAGAATAACTTTTATAACCTTGCTTATCTCTAATTGCATTTTATTATTTTTTAGATGTTAGTTTATTTAAATATTTACTTTGGGAAATAACCATCAGAGATTAAGTTCTTGGTTCCTGTAGTAATGTGGGTATTATCAGTTTATGGCTCCTTTCTGAACCAGCCCTCAGTCAAATAATTTTCTATCAGACTGGAGCTGTATTGGCAAGAACAAGAACCACTGGTGCCTTTGTAATCAGCTCCTGACATTAGAGATAATATGGCCAGTTCCTGGGCCTCCTTGGTCTTATATAAAGTTTGATTAAAGCACAAAGCCAAGATAGTGGGAATGCCAAACTTGCTCCTAATTCTGCTGCCAGATTGCTCCATGAGCTCTAGCAAATAACTCGTTTATGATCCTTAAGCTTTGCAACCACCCATTAATTGAAAATAGTATCCCATAATGTATGGAGGAGGCTTGATGTATGAAGATTCTTGGGAAAAAAAAAAATAACTTCAGTAAAAAAAATTCGGCAGTAGATTGTGTAATACTGTTGGGAATTCACAACTCCTGGTGTGTCCTGTAATCATGAATATTTACTGTAGGAGCTCCTATTGCAAGAGCGTGAACAGGTTGCCAAAATCTTTGCATGTCACTCTTAGTTTGCAGCAAGGGGACATGCTTGGTTTTGGGAGGGGAATGGCAGTGTCTCACCAAGGTCAGCATGGGCAATGTAGTGCAAATGGCCTTGCACGTGGATGAGGCTTGGAATTCTGCAGCAACCTGCTCCTGTTCCTGTTTTAAACCTCCTGGCAGGGTGGGGTCCTAGTACCTGTGGGATGCTACAAACAGCTTAGGTGCACAGGGAGCTTACCTGTTCCTGTGGCACCCAGCAGCCTGGTGCAGGGACTCATTAACAGTTTTCCATCTGCAGTTTAAATTGGATTTTTGTGTGTAAAACCAGCATGCTTGTATTATTGCGTGACAGTAGGACGTTGACTCTGTGTGACAAAACAGGTCACCATGCCAATGGAATTATTTTTCCGTTCCTTTTTGGTCTAAAAGGACTCCCTTTTCACAGCATCTGATTGAAATTGGTCCCAATACCTCTTATTGTTCCTAGGAATAAAGTCTAAGTGTATATCTTACAGCAAGTGTTTTGGTGGGTGTTTAGCATTCCGTTAGAGCATAACCTGCAGCTCTTTTCTGAGGAAGTGAGCTGTACTGACAAATGAAATGTGTTTATCTCTTGAATGGAAAAAAAAAATACAAATAAGAGACGTATTTAACTGGGCAGTGACTCAGTATGTGACAGGTGGGATGCTGGCTGCATATTTTCCTTAAGGAGTGGTAAAAGATGACGGGAATGAATCTGTCATGTCCTCCCAGGGTGTGTATGTGGGCAATGTGAATCAATATATTACAAACACGGTGATGATGGGAGGTGGTTCTTAATTCAGTGGTTCTAAATCACTGGGGGCTAAAGCTTAGGTCTTTAGGCAACCACCTGCCCTAATGCCCTTTGCTGAAATACTCCCCTTGGGTTTCAGGGAAGTTGCTGCTGGCTGATGTCAAAGCAAGTGTAGTCCAGATTAAATCCAGAGGGAGCAGGCCAGAGCTTCCTTTGTAAGAAATCTGGGCTCATCAAGTGGCCCATTCCATGTGTTTATTTGCAAACAGAACATGTTCTTGAAATGACTAGTTATTGTCTACTAACATTTCTACAGTAAAGTGCATTGCTTGCCTCTCTGGGGAGCAGTAGAGCCTGCTGCCAGCAGAGCACCTGGAGGAAAGTCTGAGAATGCTGTGGATGCAGCAATTCCCCTTCTGGCTCTCTGACAGTCTAGATGTGATATAATCTGCAAACTGTCCAGTCAGCTGGATGAGCCACAGGGAGAGAACAGACACCTTAACTTTGGGCGCTAGGCAGCCCCAAGCATTCAAACTTTAGGAAATATATCTATTTAACAGGAATATTTCTATGGCTCTTTGTGTTTGTCCAGCGTCCTATGGCTTTTTGTTACTATGACAGAGGAGGAAGCAACTCTCACAGGCATGTAAATGGGGCTTACCCTACGAAGCCAGTAGTGGTGGTAGCTGCTATCCCATTTTCTTCCCCTTAGACTCCCTAATAACCATCTCTGGGCTATTCTGCACCCCACACTGCTCTTACAGGAGGAATTTGATGCTGAGGAGAGGACATGGGTGTGACAGGAAACAGATGATTGCTGTACTGTCTTGAGCCCCTTGGTGAACTTGTCTTCTTCCTGCCTGGTCATTCCTGTGAGCTCTTATGAGTGTTCCCCAAGCTGGACAAATGCCTCCAGCCAACTGGTCTGATGGGAAGTGTTCTCATGTCCTCAAACCTTACCGTAAGTGTAACTTTTCCTTTAACACAGAGCCTGCTTCCTTATATAGGAAGTGCAACCTCTCCTGTGAAGATTTAGGAGCCTCTCCAGGCTGCGCGCTGTACCGTTTCCAGGCACTGTGCTGATACAAACAGGCTGGATTTCTGATTCTGTGCAAAACCTTACAAGGTAGCAGCCAGAGCCTCTGTAATAAAACCTTTCTGTTTATTAATGGCTTCCTGTAGCTTTCACAAGCTATGATGCAAGCTGAAAACTGCCTTGCTCCAAGACCACCGTTTCCAATGGCTCCAACTACTCAGGTTAAAAATCCAAGTCAGATCAGAAATATTCATTTAACGCTGTGTTATGAATAAAAGCTTAACAATATATAAGTTAAATGGTGTGGGCGTGACACAAAGCGGTTACATTTAAGGAAAATATAGGATGAACTAGGATCATAAACAATATTTGAAGTACTAGAACTGGGAAGAGAGAACTGAATATTCTAAGGCATATTATTGTATTTGAGCTACACATCCGTCCTCCCCCTTTTGCTCCCGTCTCCTTAGATTGCTGTGCTATAGATCAGACATTCTCCTAAATGATGAGGTAAAATACTCCAGGTTGGAGAATTTTATCTTGGTACAGTAGTGCCATAAGCCCCCTCTTCAAGTTTGGTTTTTTTGGGGTTGTTTTTTTTGGTACAGTCTTTGTGAGGAAATTAAGGGGACTGGTTAGGGGGTTTGCTGTTTGTGCTCTGGCTATCATCAGGGCTTCTTTAGGCTTATTCATGCATCTAGAAATAGATTTACCTCAGCGCTAGCTGTTAACACTAGCTGAGGGGCTGAGGAACAGATGTCATGGAATCATAAAAAGTTTTGCATTGGAAGGGACATTTAAAGGTCATCTAGTCTGAGCTTCCTGGAATGAGCAGAAACATCTTTCACTAGAGCAGGTTGCTCAAGGTCCAACCTGACCTTGAATGTTTCCAGGGATGAGGCTTCTACCACCTCTGTGGGCAATCTGTGCAAGTCTTTCACCAAACTCTCTGTAAAAAATATCTTCTTTATCTCTAGTCTAAATCTCCCCTCTTTTAGTTTAAAACCATTACCCCTTGTCCCATTGCAACATGCCCTGATAAAAAGATTGTCCCCATCTTTCTTATAAGCCTCATTGACGATGCTGGTAATCTGCTAGGTGTGATCTGTACCAAAGCAGTTTGAGTAGAATTGAGGTGTATAGTCCATTGCCTTCATGACTCATTTTGATAAACAGGAGCTAATTAATTCTCATGCTGGCTTGTGAGGTCACTCTCAGTCTAAGGAAAAAAATCAAAGAATTTTGACCTCATAAAGGTTAAGTCCTAATCTGTTAATTCCATTTTCCAGGCAGAGAAACCGAAGCAGTCCTTGAAGTCGCAGCAGGCAGTTGGTGGCAGGTATCTGATTAACAGAGCAGATTCTGTCTCCATTTGTTTCTCAAGCTAGTAGATGATAGCTGCCTATCCTGGCACGTCATCATGCCTCAACTCTGTCCAGTTAAATGTCTTCTGAGTCAGTACCTTGTTGAAGATCAGCAAGATATTTCTTCATGTGTTCAGAATCTAGCTCCAAAGTTGCCCCCAACACACAATATTTGACAAATGCTGTTAAGTGATAGATAAAATAAATATCAGATTGCCTGACAAGTAAGGATTTTTTTTAGTTTCTGTATTTTATATTGCTGTGATTTCAAACATATGTGGTTATAAGCTTATCAGATTTCTAAAAATGAACTTTCTATAAAAATCACACTGGGCCCCTCAGCTGTTTTCCTCTATTATTTATAGACAAATTGAAAACAAATGGCCTTCTCTTTTTCAAAAACAAAAAAGCACAATGAAATGGAAACAGCTGTCAGAATGGGCTTTTCCTCCCCAAGTCATCCGCTATACAAAGTAAATCAGAGATTATTTCCTTTAATCTGAAGTACATTGCCATTTAATGGTGGTTTCAGTGGCAACTCAAGTGGAAGCTGAAGGGGAAAGTGTCAAGACTGTTGCAATGGCATGTAAAGGGTGATTTGATGAAAAATAAGTCCCAATTAAATGCCTTTTTTTTTTTTTTCTTTTCTGGAGCTGGCATTTGTTTCTTCATAGCTAGAACTGATGCTTTGGATTTTGGGCCAGAACATGCAGCCCAGGAAAGCATGTGGCAAAAATTTTGTTGCCTAAACCCTGGTCAAGGTGACTTACTCCTTCCCTCCTCCTGCTCTTTCTACACATTCTCTTCAGCACAAAAGGTTCCCAACACTTAGTGACAGTGCCCTGGCTCCTTTCATTTCTGCTTTCTCCTGTGACACACCCTGACTAAGCTAATGGCCTGCTCTCATCAGCAAGGCTTGCTACAAGACCAGGCATAACATTGGCGCTCCTTGCATGTCACCTTGCTGGAGCTGAGCACTCCTCTGCCTGCTTGGCTGTTTTTTTTTTCTCTATCTATGGCAAAACTCATTGCAAGAGAGATCAAGGCCACTTTCTTGGCAATGCTGCATCTGTACAGCATGGTCCTGTTACAGGGGGTGTGGAGAAGATTCCCTGGTCATTAGAAAACAAGATAAGCAAACTTAAGGGATTGATATGTCTGGGGCCAGATTCATGCCTGCACATGTTAGCTGGAATGGTGTGGCATTCCTCCACATCACGCTTTTAATGGGGACTGTGACTAATAAGTAGGGACGGATGATTGTGGAGAAATGCTAAGCCTGTCCTCTACCTCTTTTTCTAAAAAGAGGTCTTCTGTCTGTCTGGTGAGCATGACTGTGGTCAGTCAGTCAGGAGTCAGTTCCCATCTCCCTCCCTCTCTATGGGAACGGCAGTTCACCAAAGGATGGCCAAGAATTTCATATTAATATTTAGCTACTTACATTGGAGCCTTTCAACTGAGAGAAGGCATGATAAGTGCCCCTGCCATAGTGGGGAAGAGATGGTTATCTGGTATCCACTCATACCCCTGTTTGAGGGCTACATGAGCAGAAGCTTGGCAGGTCTGCTGAGGTGCTGTGCTCAGGCACATGTTTCAGCCATGCCCTCAGCTCATGCTGAAGTGGTGGCTAGGCATCTACTCCTTTTTCCCATATCCTCCTGTTTTCCTTCCCCAGTCCTTTGGTTTGTGCAGGTGAGAAACTTGGTTGTGCCAGCCACAGCACAATGATGTAGGACAGGGTGTGGAGATCTTGATCCCTGGGCATGCTGGTTAGACATAACCTGTGTGGTGTAAGCCTTGGCCTCCCTTACTACCCGTGAGAAGGGTGTTAAAAGGAAGCAACAGCAATGGGAGTGCTGTCCTGCAGAATGATGTGGACAATTTAAGGAGTTGGTCTCATTCAAACAAAATGAGCCCTACTATGCTCAAATGAGAAATTTTTCACCCAGGAGGAAAGTGTTGATGTTTTAACTCCTGAATGGGACCTGTATCCCATAAAACGTAGTGGGGAAAGCATCTGGGGCTCAGAGGGGATAGAAGCGAGATCTTTGATGTATGAACAACACAGTGGTGAGCCCAGCACTGGAGTACAGCGTACCTTCTGCCTGCCTGTGCTTTTAAGAGGATGTTAGAAGAGTGCAAAAAGCTTGTGAGCTGGTTTAAAGGCTTGAGTTTTTCATGGAGAGAAAGAGATCAAGAATTCAATCTATTTAGCTTATCACAAATAAGGTTGAGGGGTGACTTGATTACAGTACTTGAGTGCCTTTGTGGAGAGGAAATATGTACTAAAGGGCTCTGTAATTTAGCAGGATGAATCACAAGACTGAACTTGAAACCAGAAAGCTCAAAGAGTTAGGCATGTATTTTAGCAGTGAGGTTTAATAACTGCTATAATAAACTACCAGGCAAAGTGATAAATTCCCCAGCTCTTGATTTATTCAGGTCAGGGCTGAAAGCATGCTTGAAA
>JAVSBS010001278.1:0-18681 GCA_033124195.1 Coracias cyanogaster
AATACAAAATCTGTTGCCAGTTTATCTTGCCACATGGGATTAGTTCATCCCCTTTAAAATACAATCTTATATAAAATCTAACAATTAAAACTGCTTTGATTTTAAAAGAAATAAATGTGAAAGTATGTGTAGAATTTGAGCCACAAGTCAAAACCAGTTGTGAGTGGAAAAAGCTCAGTCTGGCTGCACTCTTCCTTCAATGTTATCTATCATTCTGGCCAACACAACTTCATGGGCCTGCCTAATGTTTGTAATGTTTGCAAAGTTCAGAATAAGGGCAGTACTACTCATCCAAGGACAAAAACATATGAGAAGAGACCATAAAACTTGAATTTATAGACTATAAAAACACAGTCTGATGAGATTTAATTTTGGTATATAAAATCTTAAACAGTATAGTTAATGCCAAATACACTGACTATTTTTTGGTGGGAGACAGATAAAAGTACAAGGGGCATAATTGCAAAGTAAAGAAAAACAAATTTGAAACAGATGTCATGTGTCCCATTTTTCTTTGCACAGAGCCACAAGTGTATGCAGAATAGCGTATGAGTCAGAGACTGAAGCTTAAACACTGAAGGATCATTCAAGAAACAATTACGGGAAATGGCATCCTGAGGGGATTAGAGTATTAAAGGAAAATGAACCTTAATAGAGTGAATAGACTCCACTTAGTTCCTGAAATTTATCATGTTCATAAACCCCAAAACAAATATGGTAGCAGAAAGATAAAAGCTAAAGGTAGCCGACTTACTTAATAATATTTTCTTATATCTCTGTGTTTAATTCTGCTCTTCACTTTTGCTGTTAAAAGGTAACACAAATATTAAATGCACATAAATACATTTGAGACATTTAAAGCCTTTCAGAATCTGCTTCAGGCAAAATTAACAAGAACATTGCCTCTAAAATTTGGTGCAGCTGTTACTAATAAGAGAGCTAGCACTGGAGGCTGAAACAGCTGGAATTGATAAGTGAAAACAGAATTAAGGCTCAGTAATGCAGGTTTGCACTCTGAAGGGAATTCTGGACAAAATCTGTGTGTGGCCTCAGGTCTGATGGCCTCATTCTGTGCAGGACCTCAATCACATGGCACACAGCACCTCAGCCCTGGTCTCTCTGAGGATGGCCACACAAGTTCTGACAGGTGAGAGGTTCATGTATTCAGCATGAACATTATCCACGTGTACAGACGTGTGAAGATGAAAGCCTGCAAGTCAAACTTGTGCAGAAGTGCAGTCCTTCCTCCCTGCTGCCTGCCCTTCCCAGCTGGGAGACCACTGTGGTTTTCCTCTTCCTACTAAACCAATTTCCCTCCTTCTCCAAATGTTCTGTCTCAACCCTTCCTTCATGTGTGTGGCTGCTCTTCCCTGCATGCTGCAACACACAAGTGTTGTAAACAGTAATGACACATATCCTTAAAGTCTCTCTATTTAGGTGGTCAGCTTGCACAACCAACCCTCATAACACTTTTCACAAGAATTCAAGACTGGTGTGCAACAGAAATAAGGAACCCTACTACAGTGAAAAGCAGTATTCTATGTAATATAGACCTTTCCTGGACCCTAGGAGAGAGTGAAAAACAGGTACTCCACCTCCAACTGCCTCAGAGGCAGAAAGAAGGGGAACAGAGGAGCACACATTGCCCGGGGCTTTCAAATCTGACATTCTGCTCTAACAATGGTAGCACCACCTGCTTCAGAAGAAAATGCAAGACAAACATGGAATGTCATACCCGGAAGTTTCTTTCTGACCCCAGGCTAATAGAGATTGCCTGTTACTTGCTATTCTCAGAGAGTTTTATAATACTCTGCTGTGCAAATGTAGTTTATGACTAATAGGGTATGCTTTGTCCCAGAACTCAACTTAAAGCATTTCTGTTATTCCTCAGGAGCACCCAAACCAGGGAACTTGGCACAGACAGGTCTTCAAACCTGCATCAAAATGGCTTTGGGAAGTATGTATAACTAAGTATCAGGCTGTGCAAATGTTATCAGCCTGCATTTGAAACCAATAAAATCATGCTCTCCAGGTCCTGTTAGTGCTGGGACAGTACAGATCCAGCCAGGTTGCAAGCTGAAGTGGCTGAGACAATCCAAAGACTGAAGAGCTAAACCACAGGAAATAAAAACCTAAATATTGATCAATTTATTTTATATCTAGACTAAGGTTGACTTACAGCCTACCAGTATGAGCTGGCCTGCTATGTACTTTGGGCAGATGCAGTCTAGTCGCAGCTATTTTCCTTCCCAGAGACAACTGAGGGACAACTAAGGAACAACTGAGATTGATTTTCATGCAATAAATTGACTGCATTGAATATGCTTCCAGGGCTCGGCCCTGTGATAGAGTAGAAGACAAGGCAAAAAAAATAGCTTCCTCTGGAACTTAAATGAACTTTGTAAGAGTGCATCAGCAAATGAAATTGTGTGTTATGGGGCATTCCTTTGGATGAGTGCCGTATTTCATTGAGTCTCTAAGAATTCTCTTTCCAGAAAAATGCCATTAAAAATAGGCAAGCCAGATATGTTAACAGATTTATACTCTTAACAATTTGGTAATAGGGCTGTGATTCATTCTAGCAAGTTCAGCTGCTAACAGAGAGAGATGAGAAGTGCGTAAGAAGGTTGTCCCACATCAGTTACCTCCCTGCTCTCACCCTTCTCTCTCCAACAGCTGTTTTGCTCTAGGGCTTCACCATGCTTTGCCAAGTCCTGGGGACTTCACAGCTGAATCTGGTATTACCATGTGTCTACTCTTCCCTAGATATACCCCCAGGGTCTCTCGGATATGGACCTTTTTTTTTTTTTTTTCAATAATTGCTGGCCGCTCCTAGGTTGGAGGGAGAGAGGGAATTTAAGTCCTTCCTTCTCTCTTTTCCCCCAAAAACCACAAAATCAGCTACAGACATGGCAACAGGAGGTACCAGCCACTAAAATTAATACAGTTAACAAAATGGGCAGTGATGGAGTGCCTGAGGTGAGAAGGCTGTGACTAGGGACTGAGGAAAGATGGACAAAAGGCCTTCAGTAGGAGGGTGTTTGGGTGGAATGGGAGCACCATGGAGAACTGGGGAGGATCAGGAGGAGATAAGATGAAGATGCTCTGAAACAGATTATTAAGGAAAAGAGGGTAGCTCTGGAATGAAAAGTGTAGCCAGAGTTTGAGAGGAGCTTGTGTAAGAGTTGTGGTGGCGAGACTGTAGTGAAAGCTGGGCTTGATCTTTGAGATGGCAAGGATGACAACTTGGGGCTCTGTCTACACTAGAAAGTGCTGAAGGTTTAGCAATCAAACAGTGGGAAATAAGACAGAGCATCTTCCTCCTTAGCTGCTTCTTCCCAGGAATCTGGTTTGTAGTAAGGAAATGCACTTTCAATAACCCCTTTGGTATTACATAGGACTTCTCCTCCCCAGGACCCCAGCCCAGGACTCCCTTGGTCCTCATCTCAATCTCTTCCTGCTTTTGCTACTTAAAATATACTACTACTCACAGCAAGTTCTGCTCTTAATAATACATCTGAACATACTATTCTTTTTATTTCATGAAGCACCATGTCTTCACACAGAGCATGGCAGTTGTTAGACAAGGATTGCATATTTATTGTGAGTTGGGACACCACTTCTAAACATTTTCCAAACCAGCAAAAAGGTTTTGAGGGAAAGACAAAGTTATGACCACCCCCTCCCTGCCGTTGTTTATCCTCAGCTGTTCACACAATTTCCAGTGGCCTACTCCCAAGTTTGATAAAAGCATCTCTTTAAGCCTACATTTTCATTACATCCCTCACCTCAAAATGACTGAACAGAGCCTAAGACTTAGTGCTAGCTGAAGCACAGCAATTCACATTTCCAGGCTGACAATACTGTTTTCTGCTTAGAGGAAAGCATATATCAAGACTTTATTTCATAACCACGTGCAGAGGTCACATAGCTTATAATAAACCAAAGATATTGCATAGCATTTCTATATGCAACAGAATTCTATTGAGAATCGAGATGTCAGGAATAATTTAGACACATCTTTTTTTGTGCCCCTGAGTAGACAAAAATAAATATCAGACACCCTGCACAGTCTTCTTCCTATTAAATACTGTTCATTAACATCTGTTAAAATTATTTTTTTTAATATTCTCACCATTAATCATTTTAAAATGTGCTGTGTTTGTTTTTAGTGCAGTATGGCAGGCAGTAGAGACCCTTCCCCTCTTGCTTTAATCTCTAGCAAATTACATTACAGTGGTGTCCTTTGGGACTGAAGACTCATCAGCATTTACTTTTATCAATACCCATTTTCATCCCTAAAATTACATGCTGCAATGGCTGCACACTCTGCACATGACATCTTAGGTCATGCATTTGATTCTCAAATGTTTTAAATATGCCCTTTCTTAACTCACAGAGCAGAGAGAGAAAAAAAAAAAAGAAAAAAAATGCCTGTTACAGTGTAAGGTTTGAGCTGTGCAGCATTATACATAATTGGGTCAGTGTAAGCACATCTAGATGGAAGAATTAAGGCCTGTGTTTCAAACAACACCACTAAGATCAACAGACTAATAGAAATTTCAATCATTAGGAATTCCAGGAGTCAACTTAAGCTAATACTCAGTTTCTCAACATAAACCTGCAACAAGGTGCACGAACCTTTCTCTGATCACAATGTACCTGCTGCAGCCCTTGAGGGCTCAATGAGGGTCTGTCCTCCAAGACCAATTACACACACCAAAGCTATATTGAGTTTGTAGGTAGAAAAACACACTGCAAACAGCAGCTTTGTAACAGTGAGCCTTTTTTTAGCTGAAAATTAATGTGGACTACAGACAACATTCAAACGTGTGAAAATACTTAATTATGTATTACTGTGGATTTTGTTACACACTTCTCTCACAAGGGGCTCCAGGCCTGTGTTTGCCTGGCACATGCAGAGCGGCAAACAGTGATCTGAGGTTGCAGAGCAATATGGATACTATTTCATATTACGTGATGAATAGTTTACAACAGAGTAATTAAAGGCCATATTGCAATGCATATGGTCCCCTGAGTGAAGCAAGTGCTGTTGACAGTCTTCATGTCTACAAACAGAAGGAGATTGAGGAGATGCAGAAGGGTTTGGTTTTCAATCTTGGAACATGCCCAGAAGCTCTCATGTTTACTCTTGTGCTTTCAGAAGTTTCTGGAGACATTGTATTGCCTGCAACACCCAACCTGCAGTCACTTCACTGCTGTTGGGAGATGAAAAAAGGAAATACAGGATATCAACCTATGGTATAGCTGCCAGCCTGAAGAGACCTTCAGTTCCTATCAGACTCTATAGAAACTGTGAATGTTCTATACACCACAGACTTAGGAGTTCTGGAAAAAAAACTTAAATTATTGGGCATAGAATAGATTCCAATATAGAAGGCTAATACAAAAGGGAGAGGGAGGAGGGGTGAGGAATACAAAACTCTGGACAAACATATTCTCTGTGATTCCAAATACTACCCAGCTACCAGGACCTAGGGGATCACAGCAACTTACAGAGATGCTTTGATACATAGAGTGACAAATAAAGCTTCTATTAGTGACTCCAATGCCACTTAGAGTATTTTATTTGTTTTACTGATTGTGACTTTTTTCATATACCATTCCCAATTTTGTTGAATTGACTCTGTTTTGATAGCAAAATAATATTTCTTTTAAGGGAAATCACCTAACACAAGCATGACCAGAGACAGAAAAAATGTGCTCTGGATCAGTGACTAAGATTCAAGATCATCCCCCATTGCAATACAAAAAATGAAATCTGGGAAACAAAAGAGGATTGTATTTTCTACACCAGTGTATAAATCTCTAGTAACCCAATTAACTTTACTATAATTATTTTTTCATGGAGGCTGAGCAGATACTCCAGAGACAAGAAACAGCCTGAAAATCCATCTCAGAGAGAGATTTGAGAGGTCTTTTGCTGAGAAGCCAACAGTTTATTAACCAAGACCTGGAGACAGGCAAGACATGAACATGAATAAAAGGGACATTCACGGTGCCAGTAATTTGTTTTAGCAAAAACTGTAGGAGAAACAAAAATTTTTGTGTCAGAACTTGTTAAATGTGCCCATAAAGTTTGGCATTTAATACCTGTCTTTCCTCAGAGCCTGAAGCACCTCTTGCTGACTGCTTCTGGTGGTAGGAGAGGAGGCAGGAGGTAACACGAGTCTGAGCCAGCACTGTTGTTCAGTGAATGACATCACTGCAATGAAGAAAGCATTATTCCTTTTGAAGATTTTCTTTCAAACATTACGTAGGGTTACCCTAACCTCATCAAGTGCCTCCTCCCCATCCCTGATTAGCAGGAGAGTACATTCATTATCCTGCTTTCAGGTGAAAAGAGAGCACAAAGGTTGTGTGTGGGTGCTTGTCTGTCACTCTGCCTATATGTCAGACCCCATCTTTCT
Source organism: Coracias cyanogaster (assembly GCA_033124195.1). Taxonomy (NCBI): domain Eukaryota; kingdom Metazoa; phylum Chordata; class Aves; order Coraciiformes; family Coraciidae; genus Coracias; species Coracias cyanogaster. Next base: position 6,432 of record JAVSBS010001278.1, read on the forward strand.
CATCTTTCTCCCACAGCTTTTGAAATTTTGGGCAACCCCAGCTGCATTTGACAGAAAATAGTAAGTCTCAACCATTTGGAATAAGAAGACTACATCTCCCAAAAATTTTGACATTGGCTTTTCAAGACTGAACAAAGATGGCTTCAAATGCCAGCATCTCTCAGTTCCTCTGATATCCTTCAGCTGACACAAGAGGTACCAAGAGGAAACTATTGGGTCCAACAAATCTGTGAATGTGGCTGCCTTCCTACCAACATGTCCTCTGGACTTGTGGTTAATAAGGAACTGAGGCAGATGCTCCTTTTCCCTCTTAATGGGAAAAAAATCCAGCAACATTCAGAACAGAACAACACATGCTCAGCTAATTATAACAGGACAATGAAGATTTTTCATGCCTTTCTAAAGTGATCCGTAATTCATTGCCATCATTCCTGTCACTAAAGTTCTTTCTAATTTCAGACTATGCTTTCTCTTCCATTATCATGCCACATCTAGAAATGTTGACAGTTTAACCAAACTGAATTCTGCCTTCAAAATTTAGGTCTGGATAGCATAATTTTTCTACAGTATTTTATTATCTAGAAACATTACTGTCCGTGTCTAGAAATGTCTATTATCTGGCAGGCAACAAAGTAAACAATTAGAAAAATGATTAAAATAAAAAAGCCATATGAACTGCTGTAAATAAGATTTGCAGGATACATTTCCAGTCTCATAGAATCAGGCCATTAGAGCATGTCTGCTTAGGGAAATTGATTGCCATTATGACACTGTAATTTAACAGAATAATGTATTCTCCTTTCTTCTGTTAACTATCCCAGTTTACCTACTCATGTGGATATGATTCCAGATTAAACTGATTTTATTAAACGATAACTTCATTAAAAATAAAAGACTATTAATCTATTAGTCAGTTTCCTCAAGTGGAAAATATTTTAGCAACCTTTATGAGATCACCACCTTAAATAATATGAAACAAATGGCTTCTTCAGTACAAAAGTTTTATCCCACATAATGCCAAGTTTCTAAGTGCTGGGTGTGCAAGCAGGTGAGGTGGACCAAATTGGGCTTTAAGTTCCACAATATATAACCACTGAGGACATGGTAAATGTATTAAGACTAAATTTCCTTTTAATGCAAGTCAATTTCTAAAAATTCACCTTTTGTAGAAATCCTTGAAAGTCTATCATAACAGAAATGAATCACTGGGGATACAAGGAATGCAAGGAATGGGTAGCTGGTGTCAGTTGCAGCAAGATGAATGCAAGAGAAGTTAAATATTTGCATACTCTAAGGGGACTTTGTGTCATTTACCTTCTGTGTCAACTATTTATAAAATATCTCTGTCTTTCTGTAGCCTGGTAGGGTGGTTCAGGATAAGCAGAAGCTGGTTGTGGAGAAATGTTAACCAAAAACTTAGCAAACCTACACAGAAATGCTAGGGCTGGAGATAACTGTGAAAATGGTCTGGATACAACCCATCTTGGTTCAGGCATTTACCTGTAGTGTCTCTGTTAGACGTCCAACATATCTGAACATCATGGGAACTATCAGGATGTTTCAGCTCATTTAAGAGCTAACTTACTCTTTGAAAATAAGGTGTCACAGTTCAAATGGGTTGACTGAGGGTGACTGAATCCTTCCATTGGGGGAAAGTAGGACCTTATGCCTATGTTATAACTTTGTTCTTCTTCATCTATAGCACCATAATTACATCAGCAACTGCAACACCTCCCAGCTGAAAAGGCAGCTATGCGCAGATGGAAGTGGTCTCACTCATACCCTCCTAATGATGAAAGTGACCCTCTAAGGAATTTCACTCACTTGATGCAAATCAAAAATCCTACAATTCTGCATGTAACTTGTATTTCCTTAGTATAAATTACATCTAAGTAACTTCTCAAAATAGGTCACAGGCTCCCATCTTATTTCATACATTAAAAATGTATGTGATTTGACTTTAAAAGCAATTATTCCAAAGTCACAAATATAGAAGATTGTTTTAGCATTACTCTCTACAGCATTCTGAAAAATGAAGGCTGTCTGCTGCTCTGTTGCCTTTTTACCTTCCAAGTGCAGCTGCTCCCTTTCATGTATTTTTCTGTTCCAAACCTGAATATTAGACTGGACAAGAGTTTAATAATAACTAATTGCTCAGGTTATGCTTAGTATTTCCATGAAGCAGAGCTCCAGATTATCCTGTATGCAGTACATTCTCCATTTGTTTTGCTGCTTTCTAAAGCCCACTGTAACACAAAATTTGAAATACCTATCCTTTTGCAGAGACATCCTCTAGAATTTCAGAGTGAAGGATTAACTCTTTGTATATCTGCATGATATATATAATCCATGTATCTCTATATCATTTTTATATTTATGTGTACAAAAATCAGGTAATTGGTGGACTAGAATGGTCAAAAGATATCACAGCCTGAAGCATAGGTCTAAACCCTGCTCTGAATTCCTGCTAAGGGCTACCTCCAAGCAAGCCAGCTCGAAGTATGCACTGGCTTGCTGAGCTGAGGCATCAAAGGTGACCAGACATCGTGCCATATTATTCATATACACATGATTCAGAAATAAGCATACTTTAACAACATCAACTTGATAGGTCTTGCTCTGATGTTGCTGATAAGGTATTTTATGAAAAGCATGAAACACTGTAGAAGAGAGAAATCATTCTGTGAAGTATTTTGTGTAATTCCTTAAGGTCTCTATCAGGTTTCTGAAAGGTTGGCTCATTCATCTTCCATGCTATACAAATTTGCCACAGGACATACCTCCAGAGAATTAACTTCTTCTCCTTTAATACACATGCTAATCTATCTTTTCTGTGTTTTGCCTTCCCTCCTGAGCTATACTGTCCTTAGAAACCTACCAAACTACAGCTCCTACCTTAGTGCAAAGCATGTCTGATTCAAATGCAGGATGAGGGATTTGGCACTTGATGCCCCGTGTAAACGCTTCCCGCTGCAACCAGCTGGAATTCTTCCTCTCTTCCCTCATCATCCAGCCACAGGACCTAAAATTAACTCCACTGGTGAAATCAACAGGCGTGTGCATGAAGTAATGCAATTTGTTAGTCTGCTCCACAGAAGAATATTCTTATTTGCTCATGTGTATTTTATAGGAAGCAATCTCAAATTTTATAGAATTACCCAATTTATGTCTCTCTTATAGCAGGAATAGGGAATTCAGCAGTATTATCCTTCACTTTAGTGCATGCCTCAGTTTAATATGCCTCTACTCATTTCCTAATACTTTTTCAGCCATTGAAGGATCTGAAGTAGCTGGTGAGGTAGAGAAAATGGGGGTTTTTTTTACATGGAGGACATCCTGTCTGCTCATTAACTCTATGGCAAAGTGACCCAACAAATTGCTTCATCAGTTCCTGCTGCAGCTTGAGTCTAAATATACCTTACTATGCAGCCTTGAGACCTGTATCAAAAGCAAATGGCTTAATCTGAGTGATTATATATTTACTTTCCAGCCCAAGAGACACATTGGTATTGGTTTCTATTTGTAAAGCAATACTGTTCTAGCTGTCAAGTCATTAAAACATTACAGGCTTCAATCATAATTTTTAAAAGCATTTCTTTGTTTACATTTTGTTGTCCCAAAGGGGATTAGCTCTTTTGCTAGAAGGTTACTTTGTTATTCTACTGCAAGGTTCTGAAACGAACTTCAATTGGGATTAGAAGTTCCTGTGTAGCCACCAGCAGCACTTGCAAATGTTGCTTTTATGCAAGCACAGGACAGCATTCAAGCTTTGGCTCTACTGCTGATAGTCCCTCTGCACTCTCTTGTTATGCACTCCTTTTTCCAAGGTTTCATCAGACTTCATTCATTGACCATAAAAAATAAAATGCCAAGCCATTCACTGCCAGCTCAGTTCAATAACTGAAAATTTCTGAGGAGTAAATCCAAAAGGTCTGCAGCTTTGCATAGTGTTTTTAAACCACCATTAACTTAAAAAATACAACTGTGCAGCATAGAGAAAATTAAAAATTTATATATAACTGTTTCTGTGTTTCATTTTTAAATCAGAGCTACTCTAAATCCATTGGTATGCCTAGAATCACTGATTCTTGAGACATTTGTGCAATCACCACTTTAATTCTGTCCATATTCTGTATTAATAAAGATGTTTGTAGCCCTAAACTAAGCTAAAATTCAGTCTGTAAAGTCACACAAAAAATATGTTTGCTCATCGAAACTATTATTCATCTTAAAAATCAAGTCAGAGGTATACTCTGAAGTAAGTAAATTTGGCCTGAAAATCTCAGGAGATAAGGTATTCTTGTGTTTTATGCTTCCAGTTGTTGTTCAAGCAGATATACAGAAAGTCAAATATAAGTCAGGCAAGCTCTCTCAAAGGCTCAGAAATAATTGAACTTCCTCTCTAGAAGAAGGGTTCTGTTTCATGTTCAGTATGTTTTCAAATATTTTGTCCTGAAACTCAGTACACACAGGTGCTTCATCAACACACACTTAAGGCATTAGCACAAGAATATATTTATGATCCATTGAGCTAATACTCTTACAGGGTTTTGTCCTCAAATCTGTATAGTGCAGATGAATACCTGAATGTATTTCAGATGTCATGTTACACATTGAAGTGTACGTGAATCTTGTACTGAAAGTTACTTCTTTAACAATGCTAAAACATTAATTAGAAATTGAGCAAGCAAGAATCAAAAATCATTCTTGAGCATAACATTCTAAATAACTTTAGTACCCTTTCATCCCGCCATGGACACATAAATGCTTAGTACATACATGTCCCTAATGCCTCCTACACACTGCAGATTCCTAGCCTGAACCACATTTTTATAGCCAAATTCCTGAAAAACAGTTGATTCAACTTGAAGAAAAAATGGTGTCAACAGAAGAGAACAATAATGACAATATTTGATATAAAATTTTGTTATCAATATTGCACCAAGGTATGTTACAACATCATTGTAAAAATAATTAACAAACCTTATAGTTTCTCACTTCATAAGACCATTTATAATCTGTAGTCTTAGATTCTCAACTGAACCAAGAGTCTATTATTCTGCAGCAAAACATTTAACCTAAAGTGTTTCCCTGTACTTTTCACTTATTTCATAACTAATGACTCCAAGTTTGGAAGATTTCCTGTAACACGTATTCCCCTGGCTCCTGACTGAACTGAACTAGGTTAGACTGGGAAGACTTGCTTTTACAGGCAATGACACTGTACTTACATGAAACACTCCAGGCAGAAAAATACTGTGCCTTATGAAGAGTCTAGGAATTACCTCAATTATGATTGCACTGTAGTCATATCAGTAAAAAGTAATCTTTTCATCTTTTCCATAGATAAATGTTTTATATAGAAAGAATAAACAAAGTGTTCACTCTGAAAGAAATACATCCAATATTTTAGATTGAACCACTTAAATTATACTGAAGAGTGGAAAGGAATCATATCTTGAAGCCATTTCATCTAAAAGGACTTACATAAAATTAACAAGAGCCCCTATCTTGAGGTCCTTTCATTTTCAAATCAAACAAACGTTTAAAGTTGCAGTGGAGATGACCCTATTTAAACACAGGTAAACAAAATCACAATCTGAATGCTCTGAGCCAAAGATGAAATAAAAGAGAAGATCCTCAGCTGGTGGATAACTCCATTGCTTTTAGCTAATGTTTTTCTTTATTTATACCAAGCAATCTCCTCTCTGTTTTATTTGTCCTCTTTCTACTAATCCCCTGCAGATCCAGGAAAAACATGAATCAAATTTTAGTCTACATGAATTATGTCTCAGAGAAAAACAAATAAGATTTCAATGTCCACCCCACAGAGAAGGTAGGCACAGATCTGGGATTGTGTTGGGGACCACAATGATCAGCAACACCTTGCCTAACATTGATTTACATGATAGAAATCACAGTCTCATACACAATCAATGCATAAGAAGAGAAAAGCACTTCAGAATTAAATCCTCAAAAACACGGTATGAAGTAATCCAAGTTAGCTAACAGAGAAACACTGAACTAAGTAAGGCACAGGTCCCCAGTCCCACCCATCTCTGAGGATCATTTCTATAAGACAAGCTTTAGTGAGACAGCTAAGCCAACTTCAGACTTAACCACCAACTGCTCCAAGTAAAATACTCATTTTATTACTCAGTTTTCTGCCAAATTCAGTGAAATCAATCAACAACCTGACAACCTCTAGAACTTGTGCAAGGTACACATTGGGAGTGTGCACATAGGGCAGGGGAGCGGATAAGAAGCAGGATGACCCCTTTTACAGCATCAAATTATTAGATAAACCCTCATCTTTTTCTGAACTCCAGGAAGAAGCCTTTGTTTGATCAAGATTCAAAGCCCTGAACTCTCAAGTCCACAGAGTGGGCTGAAAATGAGTGTTTGGCCAGAGCTTTTACACATTTTGACTAGTGATTTTCCCTGTGTATTTTATTCAGACCCCAAACTTCAGTCAGCTTTAGGATTAGGCAGCTGCTCAGTGATATTCTGAGAACTGCAGTTTTGGATTTCAACTTTTAATCCTAAGAGCAGTAACTGAACAAGACATAGTCTCATAATCAGTAAAAGTTTCAACTTAATTTCAACAATAATAATACCTGACGTATTTATTCTAATTGTGTTTCTCAGACCTTTAGCCAGCCACCACTCTAAGACCACCATGCCCAGTGTACTGGGATGCAGCATCCCTCCAGGCAGGGCCACTGCTGCCCACCATAAGCAGAGCGGTTTTGTTCCAGCTCTGTGAGACTCATTGTTCAGACAGCATGGCACTAACAACTCTTTCTCATAACCCATGCAAGGGTAATAAAGGAGACAATACCAATGTAATGAGCAAGATACAGTATCTGGAGAGAGAACAATTACAGAGCCTCTTCAGATACACTTCTAAATAGGAAAGAGAGAGGTGCAGAAAAGGCAAGAATCAAGTTAGGGTGATAATGCAGGAAGCATCAGTACTAAAGTCTCCTAAGAGACACGATTTATGCCAAGTAATTTACTGGCTGAGAATAGAACCTAGCTATCAACAGAGGAAGAACAGGATGACCATGTATGATTATGTGTTTCTTAAGATATATTTGATTCAGTCTTTTCTCCACAAAAGGAAAAAGCACTGTCCAGCAATATCACTGTTACATTTAGGCTGAACATTTAGCATTTACAAAATCTCTAAATAACTCCATCTGATTCAAAGAACTCCCACTGGCCACCTGTCCTGTTGGGAGTACCTCACGACTGGTATCTATTCTTCTAAGGAAGTAAATCTTGTTCCTTACTATACACACTATGTGTGGTGGTGAGCAGGCACAGGAATCTCAGCACCTTTGTGCAGGATATTTAAGTAAGTAAATGTGGAAGAGCCTGAATACTATGCTGAAATACCCATTGAGAAAAATGCCGTGAAGATCCCTATTTCAGATCAAAAGCCTGACACCTATGAACAGTGCGAGCTGGCCCCAAAAGAGGATACTGTATATTGCCTAGCATTCTTAACCTGAGACATATTTTATAACTGCATTCTCATAAACTTCCTCATTAAAAGTTGGAACACAGAATTTGAAAAAAAAAATTACAAACTGCAGAGAAACACCCACCTGGATTCTAGGCATAAGCAGCTGCATGAGCCATCTGCACACACCATATGTTTAATACTTGATTTAGGGAGAATTAACAGAGATTGGAGGTAGACTGACTATCTATATTGCAGTTAAGGAACTGCTTTCTTTCACACTTTCTTACATTTAAATCTCCCTTTTACTTTTCTCTGAAGTTTTTTTTTCTATTGGTAGCAATCAGTGCATATGAATAAAATATTATCATGTCCCAGCCTGGTGTAGATCAAACACTGACTGTTTGACTCCTGTTTCAGACAATTGGTAAGTTTAGTTATTTTGAGACACACCATTTAGTCCAATGTTTTTGGGTTCTTCTACCTCTAAATAGAATTTTTTTTTAAAGAGAATTTTTTTAAATTGAGTTTTTTAAAAAGAAGAATTTGTTAATGAAATCAAGTGCAGCATACGTTGGCTTCAATCCATACTTAAGTTTACATGCTGTGAATAGTTCTAAACCAATTTCCATAGTGCTGCAGCATTACTATCAGATTCCAAAATACAAGCTCAGGTTCACCCAAGAGTTCGGAAGCCACATGTCAAAATTGGCTCAAATATCACATGAATGCAGATCAAAAGCTTCAAGGACCTGAAAGCACATTTGAAAAAACAACCCTATGGATCGAACAGAATTTAGTTTGCACATGGAGATTTCTTTAAATCCCAAGTGCATTCAGAAATGCTAGGGTATGAACTTACATAAACAGAAGCCAATAAATTTCCTGTTAGCTTTGGATTCTTTCTCTCACACCAAATATCAAGCATGCTTTTTTTCTTCTGCCAGCCAGGATCGTAGCTTGTTAGTAACATTCTGAGCCCAAGAGATTTTCAAGAGCTGTAGCTGAAACCGCTGCATTTCTTACTCTGCTTACAACTAACAGCATATTTTGAACACCTCCAGACACAACATAGTAATAATTACATTATTTGTACAATAATCCAGTTACTAAACATCAAAAAGCTAGTATCTACTGTATATGCAGTATTTTTAATAGGTTTGCAAATTCATAGAACATTTAAATTCTTGCTTAATTAGGATAAACCCAAAGCAATTAAATAGGATAGACTAGACAGAGTAAATAGTGTTTAGTAACCATGTCTTTTCAAGGTGTTGTTAACAGGCTACAGCTGTGGCTTTTGGAGGAGAAATGGCTTCAAAATTTCAAAAGAGAGCTATCTGGTGTACAATAAAGAGACTAAAAGCACGTGTATATGGATGTCTAGATATATGGTATTTTGAAAAGTTTTAGAGTGTAAAAGTCAGAAACCTGAAACCTTCTTACTAGGAATTTTATCAGAAGTCAGTATCAGCCACATAGATCTGTGTTCAGAGATAAGTGTGTGTTAATTCTAGCCATGTGTGCAATTTTATGTGTGTGTGAGAGTGAATCCAGTCCATAGTATCTGTGCTTGAAATCTCTTTAGTAATCCTTATCAGATTTCTTGCTCTTTGTGGTATGATCTATGGAAATCTCACAACAAAAATTTTCTAAGATTTTCACCACCCTGAAGAGAAGAAATAGTGCAGTACCAACTGACTCTGCTTGACTAAACCCAGAAGTGTTAATAGGTGCATTTACGTCTGGAGATTTGATGCTGCACTTTAACTGTCCCTCAACAAATCAGGGCTTTCTGACCAAAAAATCATTTTCATTAATTTTCATTGTGATCACTCTACACTGGCAGAATTTATTTAAATTCTTTTATTCATTCACAAAGAAAACTTAACTACATAATACTGTGCCTTCAAGAAATCAAATATTCAGAAAATTGGTTCTGTTGGAGGAAAAGAAACAGGTACCTTGTGTCCATGTTGTTCCATCATTTCATCTTAGTTGATCAGATGGTGGTTTAAATCAAAAGAACTCAAACAGGTTCCCTCATGCTTCACATTTTTCCAGGAGCAGTGTGGTAGATCTGGATTATAAAAACTTCTGTCTCAAGAGCACAACTCTAACTGCATGCCAAGGAGTGACACTTTTCAACAGTCCTTTGAAGCCACATCCCTCGCTCAAAAGAAAATCTTAATTTTGTTAGCCTGTACAGCTCAGTAATACCAAATGGACTCATTACCATTTGTTAACCAATCATTACCTTGTCAGTTTTTTACACTTTGTTGAAGTTTGCCATGAGCACAAGGAACACAAGCTTCTATCCCTCATCTCTGTTTTCTGGTCCCTAAACACGCTCTCTCTGGATGCCTGCACAAGTATTTAATGTCAAGACCAATGCATTTCTTATTATCACATTAGAATCAACAACTTGACAAGCAGCTGCAGGTGATGACTGCTACTGAGCTGAATTGTTTCACAGCTCTGCTCTTGGCATCCGCTTTTGCTACACGGGTTTTCAGCAAGTGGTAATGGCTGATTGCCATGTTTAGGAGGCTCAGTTTGTTCTTTCACATGTATTCGGGACTCCAGCCAAGATTTTGAAAGGTAAAATCCCAAAAAGAATTAGGCAACCATTTCCATATGCAAGGACCTAAGCAAGTGCTTTAAAATCTAACTTACTCCGCTGATCACTAAAAATGTATACAGCCACCTTACTTTTTAAGATCCTAACATTTCAAATCCTGGCTAGTTGTATGGCTTACAGCATTATCACACAGTCTTCCAGCAACAACATTAGACACCACAGGCTGTGTCATTTGCAAGACAAAAACCATGCCATCCTGGACATAGAAGGTACATGTGTGATCTCCTGATCTTTCTGTGAGGGGATGCAGCGTCTTTGGTTGGAGAGGCTGATACAGGACTCTAATCCACCAGATAATCCCTAAGTACACGTAACACTCACTTACAGGTTAGTAACTAGGAAAATGTAGCTGTATCATAGCACCACAGAGTAATCTATGTTGGAAGGGAATTCTGGGGTCATCTGATCTAGTGCCTTGCACAATGCAGGCCATACCATGCTGTTAAAACTAGGCCTGATGAAGGTATGTTGGCTTGGCCTAAGGGCCTTGAGGCTAGGGTACTTTGGAGACTGAAGAGTCCAGTTCTGTCCCCTCCTGCATCCAGGGACATTCACCCACAAACCTCATCCCTCTGTGTTTAGAGACTATCCAGTGGATTGGTGTCCTGTATCAGCCTCTCCAGTCACAGATACTACATTTTCTGGTAGGATCTGGATTTAATCAAGTAAATTACCATTCCTGGGAAATCTCTACATTCAAGTTGAAGTTATGACGATGTAAGCATTATCAGAGCAGAACTTCAATTAATGAAACAACTTGAAACAACTTAACATGAAATTGGACATCAGTTTCATGTTCAAGAATACGAACAAGAAATCTGTAGACTGGTTAATGATTTAAATCTGTGGTTCAGCCACTTATGAACTTGTTTCTCCTGTCAGTTTAACCTTCTTTAGCTTGGTCAATACATTCTTATGTCATGTAATTTTTCACTTAACTTTTTGCCAGGTTGCTCACTTTTGTTACTCACTTTCTCATATTTGCTGAAATATGTATTTTGTTCTTTTGTTTTCTAGACATATTGTTTACCATTTTGAATTCTACCTTTCTGCTTTTTATTCCATATGCACTTCATTTATCTTGCTTATCCAGCACACCCCTCTCTTTTCTTCTGAGGAAGAACTTATCTACTAGAAGTAGGAAAGTACAAAAATGTAAACAGCTGTTCTAATTAGTTGGATAGAACTTTTGTCATTTTCTTGTGAAAGTAAAACTTTAAGGATTACTTTTGCAAGAACAATATGTTTCTTCTTGACAAAAGACAGCTCAATGCTTTTACATACCTGGCACGTGAGAATTGTTTCCATAGGATTCAGTGTTTTCAGAAATGGAAGATATTAGTGGTCCATCTAGGTAACTTTTTTCTGAACATTTCATTTTGAAATGTGGCAGAGGAATTAAAAGAATGAGTTGTTTGTGAGGGAGGGAACACATACAGAATTTCAATTTCAGACCTACCTAAAATGAAGTCAGGTTTTGGCATATTTGCCCTTACCAAATCTTTAATATTCTGCTTATCACAGGTATTTTCTACTCCAATGATTCAGAGACAGTAGGCCACAATTAAGTGCTCATTGGGTCATTAAACTGTTGCAGCCAACAATGTTTGTCGAGGTTCATGAAGCTAACATGAACATCTCAAGCAATGTCACAGTAAAGGGAATGTTCTACATTAAAACACCCATATCTGTTTACTGTTCTTTGGAAGTCAGTTATTATGTTGCTGCCTACAGGCTAAAGCTTTCTTTTTTTCCACACACACTTCTTTGGAAACGCCATGAGTTTGTTCTGCAGATCCTGTGAGAAATACATGCCAGCCAGACCCACACCACAGGGAAGTCTGCTGCCTCCCTGGGGGCGGGGTCAGAGATATTTCTAGAAAACTCCCTAGTCTGGTACGGCCATCGGATTATTATCCCCTGTTGGTTATTCAGATCGGTAACGATGATGGCACAGAGAGAAGCCTGAAAACAATTTAAAAAGACTTCAGGGCCCTGCGGAGATCGCTTGAGGGCTCAGAAGCCCAAGTGGTGTTCTCCGCCATTCCATCAGTAGCAGGGAAAAATACTGAAAGAGGCAGGAAGACCCACCTGATTAACATGTGGCTGAGAGGCTGGTGCCACCAACAGCATTTTGGGTT